>PVJX010007043.1:0-73392 GCA_004027295.1 Dolichotis patagonum | reverse complement strand
GTCATGCAAACGGAATGTCTAGACATGTCTTTCCACTTTCCATCATGACTTGGAGTAAGCTGAACTATACATCAGGAAGGGGGAAAGTTACACAGAAAGCAATAAGATAATCTGGAGGAAAAACTTCATGCCAAAACCCTTATATATGACAAATACAGAAACCATATGGAATGGAGAAGTACTTTAAAACCAATTAGAATTATCCATAGCTTGACCCACTGATTTATCTTACTATGATATTTTCATGAGCAAACTTCTTAACTTTGCTTTGCTATTCTGAGTTTAGCATTTCACATTAACTATGCCTGAAGATTTCCAGAAAGTTATTCATCTTATTGAGAAACTAATTACCTTTTAGTTTCCCAAGTGGGAGTAAATGCAATTAACATAAAATGAATGAATGAAAGACCCAAAAGGAAAAGGAGAAAAACAGAATAAGAAATAAGAAACCTATCCAGAGAATATTTTTTGTTGTCTGTGTTCCCATCGAAATAAGTGTAACATGCAACTCACTGTCATTCTACTTTATCCTTACTTGCAACTCCATGCCTGTCTGATAAAAGAAATTTAAATAAGTGCACTTATACAACTGAATCAGATTTAGATAGACTATTTTATCCACCAATAAGGACTCTTTAGGTTTTAATAGATTAAAGCTTGAATTCAGTTTTCAGTTTGTATGCTTTTGAATTTTTGCCCTGACTCTTCCTCATTTTAAGAACATAAAGAAAATTGTAACTCTTTGCTTTTTATTTTCACATTTTACAAATGAGATAGTACCTATCTTGGGGGTTTTTGTTTTTGAGGATTGAATAAGCAAATATCAAACTTTAGCACATGGTAGCACATGGTCTGGCATATGGTAGCATGTAAGAGAAACAATTGTTTTTTAATCACAGTTTTAAAAGTTGGAAAATGACTGTGGTACTAAATTATATCTTTATAAACAAAACTGCACTATTATATATAGCAATGATTTTCACAGCTTTCCTAGAAAAATGATGTGAACTAAAACTGGATTGAGAAAACAGTCACTAAAACTTGGATTGAGAAAACAGTCTTTTAAAAGGTCCCATCATGGGACTGTCCACCTGGAGTCCTTAAGGAGGAGGTGTTATAGACAGATAACATGCTTTAAATTCCTTTATAAATGGCTAATATCTATTTCTGAACCCTTCCATTTATGACAAAAACAAAATTATTTCTACATCTTAATTCTTATATAAATATGTGTGTATAAATTCATTCCTAATTTTTCCCATTTTTTGTGACTCTGAGTTGAAATTCTTTGCTGATGCTATTCATGCCCTTTGGATTTCATAAGAAAAAAAGAAAAAATATTGTATATATAGTGAATAATTCTTATACTTCATATAACTATTTTAATTTTATAAAGACTATAAATATGAGCACTATAATGATGAATTTAATACTTGTAGAAAACACTTAACTGGTAGTAGGTTCTTAAGCAAAATAGATTCATACTTGTTTGTTTTCTCAACAAATGACATTTAAACAGTAGAAATTCTAATAGTAATAATAAAAATGATGATAGGTAAAATTCACTGAGTATTTACTCTGGTCCATTTTCTAGGTTAATCTCCTTTTAAAGTGTTATTCAATACATTTTCACAACAAACGAATGTCTTGTGAAGATTTAGAAAGTTAGTCAAATTGCCAAGGTGATCAAATCTGGCTAATTTCAAAACCAAGATTCCATCTATGTCTGATTGACTAAAAAAAGAAAAATTTAAAACACATTACATCATATACTACTTGGCATAACTCAAACATAGATGTTCCACCTAATGTAAAATGTTGGAACAGTTTGAAGCAGTATTTTAATGTTGATATCTACGTATTGTTTAATCATCCATAAATATAATATTTTTGTTTTATAGCTGATTTATTAATATGTTCTTATATGAATATATCATCTATTTAATACAATGTGTGACTATTGCTTAATAAATCCAGTAAATTGAACAGCTCATTCTCTAACTCCATATTTATTTTAATTTATATGCTTAGGGCTTGAAATTACATTTTAATTCTTATGCAAACCAGAATAATTACGTTATTTTTTAAATATGAGCACTGATCAATAATGATTGTTGATTGTTGAAATGTAAAAGATTGAGCTTGAAAATGCTAGTTAAAATTAGGTGGCTTAGAAATGACATGAAATGATATCCTTACTATTTTTTAGTAAATATTAAATTAAAAATAAAGCTGTCAAATCAGGATTAAAGATTAAAAGCATTATTTCCTGGATGAAAATTTCTAGATGAAATTAATGAAGAAATTAAACAGTTTCTACAATTAAGCAATAATATTAGTAAAGCACCAGAATATATGGATACAATGAAAGCAGTCATATGAGGAAAATTTTAGGTTAATTCTTTGAAAAAAATGAAATAAAACCCACAAAACATCATCTAAGATTAGCAAAAAAGGGAAAAAAACCTCAAATTCATGCAATTAAGAATGAAAAGGGTGAAATTACATTCTGCAGAAATCTAGAACATTGATATCTACTTCAAGTACCTATACACAAATAAGACACAACACACGGAAGAAATAGAAAAATCCCTAGATACATATGAATTACCAAACCTGAGTTAAAGCTCTAAATAAACAAGTATCAGCCGATGAAATTGAAGATGTAACTAAAAACAAAAAAAACCCAAAAACCTAACAAAAAAAGCCCAAATCCTGACATATTCACTGCTAAATTCTACAAGAAATTTAAAAAAGAACTAATGCCGGAAGTTCTTAAACTCTTTAATGAAACTGAAAGACAAGGAATACTTACGAAGTCATTCCGGAAAGCAAGTATTACCTTGATACCAAAAACCGGGAAAGGATTCAACCAAAAAAGAGGACTACAGGCCTGTCTCCCTAATGAACATAGATGCAAAAATCTTTAATAACATATTGACAGACAGAATGCAGAAAATCATCAAGAAAATTACACAATGTGATAAAGTAGTATTTATACCAGGAATGCAGGGATAGTTCAACATACACAAATCAATGAATGCAATACACCATAAAACAGAGCCAAGGATAAAATTACATGATCATCTCAATAGATGCAGAAAAGCATTTGACAAATCCAACATCCATTCATGGTAACTCGGCAGAAAATTGGAATGGATGGTCTTTGTCTCAATTTGATAAAAGCCATCTATGACCAACAAACAGTCAACACCATTTTGAATGGCTAAAAATGGCATGATTGTATTCTAAAATCAGGAACAAGACAAGGATATCCACTGTCACCAGTCTTGTTCAATATAGTTCTGGAAACATTAGCAGAGCAATTAGACAACAACAAGAACAAAAAAATAAAAGAACAAAGATAAAGGGGAAGTTAAATTATTATTTGAAAATGGCACAATACTCTCCACAGAAAAACCCTAAAACTCCATAAGAGACTTCTAGATTCGATAATCACCTTCAGTTATATAGTTGGACATAAAGCCAGCACTCAAAAATCACTAATATTTCTGTACACAAATAAAAAACTCAGCAAGAAATTACGGAAGCCACATCTTTCACAGTACCATAAAAAATACTTAGGAATTAATCTAACAAAGGTAGTAAAAGTTCCGTACGTTGAAAACTGCAATACTCTAACCAAAAAAAAAAAAAAAGAAGAAGAAGAAGATACCAGGAAACATAAGGATATACATTGCTCTTCAGTAGGAAGAACCAACACAGTGAAACTGACCATCCTCCTAAAATTATTATGCAGATTTAATGCAATCCTAGTCAAAATACCAATAGCATATCTCAGAATTAGAGAAAATAATCCTAAAATATATTTGGAACCAGAAAAGACCTACAAGAGTAAAGACAATTCTGGGCAACATAGGCAAGGCAGGGGGCATCATAATCCCTGACTTGAAATTACACTACAGAGTTACTGTAATAAAAACAGCATGGTATTGGCAAACAAAACAAAACAGACCCAAGGATCAATGGAACTGACTAAAAGACACACAAATTATTGCAAACATATTCAGCCATCTTATCTTGCACAAAGGGGCCAAACACCTTCACTGGAAGAAAGACAGTGTCTTTAATAAATGAGGCAGGAAAAACTGGCATTCCACATGCCCAAAATTAAAACTAGATCCATGTCTATCACCATGCACTAAACTAAAATCAAAATATTTCAAAGATTTAAATATTAAAACAGAAACACTAAATATGCTGGGAGAGAGAAAAGACAGAAGTCCAGAAGGAATAGGTATGGGCTAAATCTTTGGTAAAGAAACCCCAATCACACAAGGAATATTACAAAGAATCTATAATTAGGATATCATCTTATTAAAAAGCTTTTTTACAGCAAAAGAAATCACCAAAAGACTGAAGAGATAACCCACAGAGTGGAAAAAATGCTTTTCCAGTTTGTCAAAGGACTAATATTTAGAATATACAATAAACTCAAAAAAATCAAATTTAAAGACCAAAACCAAAGATGAGCATCTGAAGTGAATACACAAATCTCAGATGAAAAGATACAAATGGCAAATAAAGATATGAAACAAGCTTAGTATCACTGCGCATTCAAGAGTTGCAAATTAAAACATTGCTGAGATTCCATTACTTTTCAGAAAGAATAGCTATTATCAAAAAATCAACCAAAACCAAAGACTGGTGAGGCTCTGGGGGAAAGGGAATATTTCTCCACTGTTGGCAGGAATGTAGACTGATGCAATCAGTCTGAGGAAATCAGTATGGAGATTCCTCAAAACAAAACAGAATAAAACAAAAAAAGCCCTAAAATTAGAGGTTCCACTGACCCAGCTAGCCAGCTTCTTGTAATCTTCCCAGAAGAATTTAAAAGCATGGCAACACCGTGATATATGCACACTCATGTTCATAATAGCACAGTTTAAAATATCTAAATTTAGCAATAGACAAAAAGACCATCTGCTGCTGAACAGATAAAGATGTAGCTTTTTTTTAATACAATGGAGTACAACCCAGCCATAAAGAAGAATAAACTTAAGACATTTCTAGATAAATGGATACACCTTGAGGCCATACTTTAAGTGAAATACATTGAAGGCTCATGTGTAAATATCACATTGTTTCTTTGGTATGAGAAAACAAAACTGGAAATAAGAACCAAAATATGTAAGAGATATTGAGAAACAGGAAGAAATTTTTCAAAAGGAAAGGCAAACTAAGGAGAGGGGAGGAGGAAGGGAAGGAATGGATAAGAAAAAAATAAGAAAAGAAGGAAAAATAGAAGCAAAATTTTTGTAAGTAGGGTGTGGAAGAGGGATTGAAGGAAAGAAAAGGGAATAAGAAAAAAAGAAGAATCAAGATACACTATATATGTGTACAAATTCCATATGATGAATACGATCATTACATATATCTAAAATATATTAATAAACTTCATCAAAAAGAATTTAAAAATTTATAAAATTTTGAAATAATTATTAAAGTACATTAGATTAATTTCTAAAAATGTATTAAAAGTTACATAACTTTACATAGGTATTTTAAGAATATACTAAGAAGCCCTTTTCTAAGTGACAAAGCACAAATGAATTTACTTAAAATTCAGTGTGATATACAAATATAGAACAAATTGTATGTATTGATAATTAAGGCATTTGACAAGTTACATATAATTGCAGTCAAGCTGGGAAGAATGAGTATTGGAAGAAGAATCAAGAGATCCATGGATTAAATGATGATTAGATAACCAATTAGATATCGGTACTACTAATGGGAAGTGAAAATTTCAAATCTTTTAAACCTAGAAAACTAGAACATTATTGGCATCATAAGAAGAATTAATAAATCCAACCAGTTAAGATTTTCAAAGAAAACTAAGAATTTTAGTTTTTAATATTACGAGTAAAATGCTCAAAATGTTGATAGATGTATCAGATAAGAGCTTAATAAATAAGAACAAACCCAGCAAAGTGACAACAAAAATCAACAAGTTAAACTTTAGAGGAAAAAGACAAATGTATCAGTTTGTTTTCCTTTGAGTACAGGTAAGAGAAACTTATCCAGTGAGCTTCATAAAAATAAAGCTATGTCTTAGATACATAGCATAAACTAGAAATACACAGAAATATATCAGAGTAAATGCCTTGAACACTCTTGGGTACTTTATTGATCACTTATCTTCTTGTGCTGACCTACTTCGTTCTTTCTATTCTCGGATTTAATCTCTCCTATTAAATCTACAAAATTCATAGTCATGAAGAGTAACCAAATTAATCTTTTTTAACTCTTTCATTTTTCCCTTCCCTCTTTTCCCCTTTCAGATCTAGATTTTGAGAGAAGTAATGTGTTTGTCTTACTGGCCCTCCGCTTAGGAGTTAACAATGGGAAGGCATGCTTGTGTACACAGTCATCTAGAAAATGTTGGAAGCCAAATCCATCTCTCAAAGGAATTTTGGAGAAATCAATTGGCATTGTGCTAGTTGGTATTCTCAAGTGTTTAGGAAAGAAAGAAAGAAATCTTACTTGAATAAAGCCTATCCCTCAGAACAAAATAGATGCAAAAGACAGAAAAAACCAAAGGTAGTTTAAAAAAAAAAAAAGAAAATTGAGCATGCATAGAAGCTAAGAGAACTGAAAAATCAATATGTGGATTGAATTTGACCTTCACAGTAACAATTTCTACAGTATTTAAGAAAAAGAAAGTTGCTATGTGATTTCATCAAAATCGAGTATATTTCAAATACTCCTCCTAGATACTGGTGTAGTACTATTAACTAACGTTTTAAAATGAAAATGAATGAACAGTAGTTTTTTATCCTTAGTAACTGCTAACTTCAAGGAATTTTTTTTATCTAAGCATCCACACATTATGAAGAGACTATTTAATTGTTTTATTGTAAAATCTACATGAATTCACCAGTCTACGGTATGTAGAATGAAAACATTTATTTTAAAAAAAGACAGAGAACACATTCATTTATCCAAACTTCCAGAAGGTCTCAACATTTGCATGACTCCATAAGGATGAATGAATGAGTTGTGATTCTCTCCAGAATTTTGTTCCCTGGGAAGTACCTTGTCTGGGACAAGAAAAATGAACTATTTTTAAGCAACCATCTGCTCTTATGTTATCTAGGGTTTTATTTTCATCTTATCAACATTTTTCTCCTATTTAGAGACCATTTGCTTTGACATACAAATTAAAAGAAGAAAGGTTTCAGAAGTTCCCTCTAACAATTTCCCCTACTATGTATTCTTCTCAAGTAATCATCACAAATAAAACTTCAATTTCTACTTGAGACAGAGTTAATTTTGGAAAACATGTCATTTCTTGTCTTTATGACATTTTGCACAGGCAAACATACACTTGTGGGGTGCACTACGTCTGCAAGCCAATTGCAAAGCTGTATGCAAGTGGGGAGAGGAGATTCAAACAAAATTCTTAAGTGGGAAGCGGTAGGGAAAGGAATGTAAGAAGTGCAAAACTAGGCACAGAAATATGCTTGCAATGTAAAATTCTAGACATCTGGAGTCCTGACGTGACTTGAAAACCACCTGTAGTATTATTCATGGCTATAATCCTCTGACAGAAAATTTGGTTTCCTTTATTTGAGACTGCAACTTCTATAATTTAAATGGTTTTCAATTAATATTGAGAATTAAGTGAACGTAGATGTAATTACTGTATCTCTAGAAGTTTTATGTATCCAAATGCAGCAAAAAGTCATGATTACTCCTTGACCTATTGTGTCATCATCAAATTTATTTCCCTCTACTTTCTTATAAAAGTACAGGTTTCATTTGAAATCAATTCTCAATATGCTGAAATTGACTATGCTTGCTCCTGTTTTCATGCGTTTACTTCTCCTCTTTAACTCTGTTTTCTTATATACTCTACTTTTTGTTGCATCCTATCCATCCTTCAAGAAATACTGCCTTCTACATAAATCATCCTCCAAGGACTCTCCCTCTGAAATTTATCTCTCTCATAGGCATGTGATATACCCCATAATAAATACACTGTTATATATTATTCTTACTTCCACATTTCTAAACCATGCTTCTTATCCTTTTTTTGTATAAACACATTGTGCTTTTAAATATATAAACATGTTCTCATTATCAAATAATTCCTTAATTGCTCTGTGAATGTATTTACTTTTTTACACGTAGATAGAAAATTGCAGTGGCTAAGATTAGATACCTTTTCTGCCATGCTTAGTGTAACAACAACAACAACAGAAAAAACCACCTAGGCTAAGTGTGAAGAAGAAAACAAAGTTAATAACAATTTTCTGTCTCATTATTTTACATCTTTAGTACTGTATAAAAATAGATTACTTGGAAAGTATTAGCTGCAAAATAAATCTGCAGCTTTATAAATAGGAAGGCGTTAACATTCCAAAGGTGCACCTGTAGTATAGTGATATAACTAGCTGTAAAACTAGAGCCTGGAATGAAAGGCTAAAACATAAAATTTTTACACTATTTAAGTTATAGCAAAAGTTAAACACATAGATTACTCTGACGAGTGTGGAATTCAAACAGGTAAACAATAAATTTATCTCATACACATTTGAACTTTCGTGAATCCATGAACATTTGGACAGATAGTTAACATCTGGTCCTTCCAGAGAGATATTTCAAGCATTAGACAAGTGTACACTCACTTGTGAACAAATATTTTCAGGTATATAGCAAAAACACACAATGTATCTAGGAAATGAAAGCAAAATAATAAATAATATTCAGTTTGGAGAGGAATAACTGTCCTTTGCAAATAATTCTGTGAAAGTATGTACAATTTTGAGAATATCTATCAGCTTTATTTTATGTAGTTTTTTTTCTAATTCTCAATTTTAATAAGCAAAGCAAGAACAAAAGCAAGTGTTAATATATAAAGTGAGAAATAAAACAAGAAAACAAACCAACACTTCAAACCCCATGCAAACATAAATATATCAGAAACCTTATAATTAAAATAATAAATTTGCATTTGTAAGAATTTATCAGTGTCTATCCACTGAAACAATATCATCACTAAGAGAATAGATGCCATATTTTAATAGAATTTAGAAGACAAACAAACAAAAATCATAATAAGTCATGCAGCATGGACAGAAGCTCACCTTTCATTTTATTTTTTGAAGCAGCGGCTGGTACCATGGAAAAGCACAACAAGAAAAAAAGAAAAAGTGTATTAGTTGTTAGTATCTTAACAAGAAAATAGAGATACTGTAGTTAAATGACAGAGTTAAAGTTGAACAGAATACACTCAGGATTATATTATCATCACATGTTATAGGCATTGGATCTATGATGAAGAAGATGACAATTGTTATTATATTGTTAGTAGATGATTAAAATTCTGGAATAAGATAGCATAAGTTAGGACCCTTGTGTGATTTCTAAATACAAGTCACCAAATCCCTTTTAGTCATTCTTTTTCTAGACCTTTCTCAATTTTAAATCTTAAATAATAATCAAAGATATTCATATGTGAATTAAATATATTTAGTAATATTTAATAATTAAAATATAGCCCATAAACTGCAGATAAATTACAAAGACAGTTCATATCTATTTATTGCATATGCTTTACTCCATGTCAGAGAATGAGATTGAGTCGGTATCCAATCCTCCTAACAATGACAATCTCAAGAAGTTTCCCTGTCCATGCCTGTAAACGTGGAAACTGCAACTTTGAAAGTACTAATTGCCTGCTCTAGGTAGCACAACAAACAGGATTTGATCCTAAGTGCATCCAACCCCAAAAGCTTCACTCCTAGATTCTGCCAGATCATAGTGTTAGGATTTGAGGCCTTGAACCACTAAGTTGAAAGCATCTTCAACAAAGCCCAACCTCAATCAGATGATTTGTTAAACTCCAGCTCTTTTGATGATTTATTGACCACATATTTATGAAACTTGAAAACTTCATTACTTTAGTTGTCATGATTTCCTTGAGAGGTAGAAATTTAAGCTTATTAATATCCAGTGGCAAATATTATTTGGGGCAGAAGTAAATTTAAAAAGGATATTAAGTGAATTAGCCCTATAGCACAATGACTCAAAGGATGACTTCTAGTCAAAATACATAATTAGGTGCCTCTAAACATTTTTGAGGTGATATACACTACTTGATTAGATTTCTAAAAATAAAGATGGACAGATGAAGGAGTTTTACTTTTCTTTCTGCTTTTTCTCTTTGTCTCTTTTCTTCTTTTCTTTTCTTTTCTTCTTTTCTTTTCTTTTCTTTTCTTTTCTTTTTTCTTTTTCTCTTTTTTTTCCCCTCTCAAATGAAGTTAAAGATGTAGTTAGCAGTGTCCTAACTGGGAAATACAGTCACTAATTCAGTAGCCTGACCATTAGTGAGATTCAATTTAGATGTTAGATCTAGTACTCATGATTGAGGTTTAGAAACTTTATAATTTGCACTTCAGTCTGCCGTGTTATTTAGACTTTAGAAAATCTCCAAGAAAGTTTAGCTAAATGACAGGCTACTTAGTACAAGTTTCATTTTCAATCATTATAAAACAACCTGTCTTAACATTTCATTTTATTTAAAACAGTAAAAATTTTCTGACAAAAATAACCTGAAAAAAATATTTCAGGATACCTAGAAGAGGACCTCATTTTAACCTGTATCAAGCTTTTTACTCTACAACTTTGAAATGGAAGTAGATGCTTGGAGAACAAGAAAGCTAAAAATATTGTTGTGAAATTTGAAAAAAAAAAAAAAGAACAACTTAAATCTCAAAGATCCAAATGTTTACTATTAGCTCTTTTGTGATGTTTTACTGATTATTTATGCAATTCATAAAATTAATAGCATATTAGTCATTTAGTATGTGATATCAAATGTAAAATATTTACATTTACTTTTCCAAAGGGATTTACTCTATTTTAACCAATAAAAGCATGTTGATTTATTGCTATACATCAAAACATTAAAGGTGATAAAGAATAGTAAATAACACTGCTGTCTTCCAGCATCAGCCTCTAAGGGGACCAATTTGGATAGATTGAATTCACAATATTAACAATAAGGTTAATTTATAACTGTAAAAGTTTGGATGAAAATTTATTTTGTGTATAGTATTTCTGAACAAGATCATACAATCATGTTATTTTCTAGATCATTAGAGTTCTAATTCATTTATTTCACAATTTCTTATTTTTCAATAACTTATATGAAGTATGAAAGTTTTTCTGATAATAGGTTCTTTGTAGTATTTATTTCTACTAACAATTCTGCAATATACATCTTTGTAAAATAAGTGTTACACACTATAATGATTTTTTTTATTTCTTTGAAATAAATTTGCAAGGTTGTTTGATTATTTCTGTACAGAAAACCATTGACAAAAGTAAAAACTTAAATATTGCACTTGAAGAGATGGAAATATTTGAAAAGGAAATGTGCAAGTGTATTGAATATTCTAAAATAAGAGGAAATTAGAATAAAGTAAAAAGGAATCAGAAAAGACAGCGTGTAATGTTCCAAAAATTTGGTAAGTTAGTTTCTTCGATGTTTTAAACCACAAAGCTTTTACTTAACTGTTCTATTTGTTTTTAAGTACAAATTCAGCTTTTAGTTCCTTTGTACAATTTTAGTGCAGTTAGAATTTCAAAAACAAGGAAATATTTTTCAGCAGCATCATTTTCTTTTGTTAGTATTATTCTATCAAAATCACCTATATTTCAATGAAAGTATTCAAATGTATCAACGTTTTTTATGTGAAGAGAAATTTCATGTTAAATTCAAGTTCTTCATTTAAAAATTTTTCTCATGAATTCAAAGAAAAAATTGTCAGAAACATTAGAATTTTTGAGACAATACTTATTAATAGCATCTGTTATATAACATATATACCCAGTCTTTTTAAAATAATATTTTTGATTAAAAATAGTGAAATAAAGAGAGAAAAGCCAAATATTTACATTTTTTTAGCAGACTAGATGTGTTGCAAAAAGTTTTCAAACACTAACCAAAGGAAAATGATTTTATTCTTAGATTCTTGGGCAAGTACCAAATAAAATAAAAAGGAAAACAAAAGCTCTATGCCTGTTTCTGTGTGTGTTTTCAGGCAGCTAATACTAGACTAGGCTGGTTAATATAATTGGAAAGAGGCCAGGCTACCGCCTTGTTAGCCCAATTATAATTCTCTACATTTTCAATAAAAGAAGCCAAGATGACAGCAACACTGTCATAAATGTCATGTTCAATACTTGTAAGATTTTCCATTGTCAGCACAGTCCAATTATAAGTCAATTGTAAAGTGCACACTGCACACCACCCAAAAGCTACTGAAAATTACCTTAAAAATGCAATTTAACTGTTCATAGTTAAAATGAGAAGGGAAGAATTTGGGATACTTTGACCAAAAGAAAATTTCAGATACCACATCAACATTTTTTCATCTTTACAATGAAAGTTGCAAATCGGGATAATGTTTACAGTTGTTCATATATGATTTCAAAGTGTGGCTGTTTGTAAAAATAAATTTATAAATGAAAGTGATTATAATAACATGAAAGTTATTCATATAATTTTGAAGAAAAATGATATGAAATATATGGTCATTCTTTTTACATGTGAATGCTGAATAGTTAATGTCAGTCATTCTATCGGTAAGACTAATCCCTAAATTTCTGACAAAAGAAAACAGTAAACACTAAAGTTAATTCATTTGGTTACTGTGCAATTAATCACACTGAATGATTCAAATCTTTCTTTTTGGAAGAAGAATGCCTAAATATTTTTGGAAGAAATGGAGACCAAAACATTATTCTTCAAAATGGATTCTAGAAACTATAAATAAAGCATAAGGATAAGGTTAAGAAAATATTTTAAAATTTTTCTTATCTCAATTTTACCTACCTGGTCATGTTTTCCCTGCTTTTTGTCTTTTTATTTTCACATTTAATGTTATACATTTTATCAGTATGTGCAATATACAGACAATGTAGAAGTTGATAGAGTAACTGGTGCTCTAGAAGTGTTTGCTGAAAAGTCATTAATCAATGAATCATTTAGTAAATAGTTAAAGAGGACATTACCAATGTTTGTTAAGAGGGAGTTAATGCAAAAGCACTGTGGATTTTTTGTTTTAAGATTATGGATATAGGTGTACTGAAATATTTTGATAGTTTAGTTTTATGTTGTCTATTACTCTTTGTGAAAATTAACAAATACGATACGTCTTTTAAAGTAAGAAATAAACTTAGAGTTTATACTTTCTACAGACACAGTGTTTTCTGACATCTATGGCTGCATAATCGGTTTTAATAGATGGTTCCCTTGTCCACTTGTAGCTGCATTGAAGTAATATAAAATAATCCATTGCCATTAACAGATATTGTACAATATAAATTTTTTAAACATAAAATATTACTTTCAGAGTAGAAGAAACAAATTATTAAAATAAAACAGACCAACAAAGCTACTGTTTTCCAAAAGAAATGAAATTAAAATGAGGAAAGCCAAAATATTACCAAATTGTGGTTGAAAAAAGATAAATGATTTTTTCTGAATCATAAAGCTTTGTAATAGCAAATATACAATTAAAAGGCTATGCTAGATGAATATTCACATGTTAAATTTATTAAGTCAAAATTAATATGTGAGAATATAATGTGATAGTACTAGTCAATACTAGGTATTTTGACTGCTTACAAATAAGGAAATCATACTAAATTAAAATGAAGTATTGCCACATATAACATATTAAGTAGCACATTAGTAGTTTCTCAAGATATGAAAATTAAAAGTGCATTACGAAGGTAATAACTACATCCACTTCATCCTTTTTGTTTCTTTTCTCTAATCATCTAAGACAGAGTAAAACATTTTTTCACTAATCACCTGAAACTAATTTAAAATAATATCTTTGTAAACTATCAGCTAACATTATCTGAATACCAGAATTTTTTAAGGTTCATTAGAATTGGAAAATTTAGAAAAGCATGGCTTTAATTTCTTTCTCTGATTTCTATTTTCCCACAAATGTCTTTAGTTGTACAGCTACGGTTACCTTAATATGATGTATCCATTCTAAAAGTTTACTTATCATGACCATTTTGACTTTGAGGAAGAACTAAAAACTGCAAGGTGTCAGATTCCGTGAAATAGCTGAAGAAGAACCCTGTAATATTTTTACTAACCTGCCTTTCCACTGGACAGCATTCCATACCACCTGTCATTATACACTTTTTTAAAAAATCTCATGTTGCTTATTATATAAAATAAAAACTTCACTGGCTAAATAGTGAGATTTTGCCAAAGCACTAAGCAGTGACATGGAAAACCAGGTATAGTGGGCTCAAAACCAAAGTACAATCTTCGTGTGTGTGTGTGTGTGTGTGTGTGTGTGTGTGTGTGATTTTATTTTTTGTATTAATAGAGAATAGACAGAAGGAGACAAGGAGATCAGTATTTTACAAATGGGAAGTGATTCAAGAGACCAATGGTAAATGATAAGACAGAGCAGAGGAGAAATTAGTAGAATATACCACATACAGGAACCTAATAGTCTCAGGGATTGTAAATATTATATGTCACAGACATGAGCTGAGATAATAATACTAATAAGAATGAAAATGGGGAAAGGTCAATGAGAGGAAGGAGAGGGATGAAATTGGGAGGTTTTTCTGGAGGTATAGCTCAGCGACTTGGTGCCTGTCTGCCAAGCAAGTTGTGAGTTCAATTCCTGATACCGCCTCACCCCGCAAAAAATACATTTTTAAAAAATGGAAGCAAGTTTCATGTACATGTACTAATTCCCTAAAACAATGGTAAATTGCATGTACTGCAAATGTGCACCAAAAAATAGTACCAACTAAGATACTGTATTTTTACCCACCACATAAAGACCCTCATGAGAGTCTACTTTTCAGAACCACCTCATAAAATGGTTAACAGCAATGTGCTTTTGAAGCAAGGAGAAGTAGCTTAAGGAGAATTGATCACAAGTCATCTTTTACTATAATAAATTAATTTCATTTAAGCACCATATACTTTGATCACTCCCCTATGATCATTGTCTTTTTCTAATTTTTTGTACTATTTGATATTTTTGATCATAAAAATTTTAAAATATTTTAAATGCTCAAATAAAAACCTGAGTATATTTCTCTTAAGTGTGACTCATTCTTATGATACATGATAGTCTACACAAAACAGTTTCTTATTCATGTTTTTTAAGATGATGTTAATTAATTGTGACATAGATTATAGTATGTGCAAGTTGAACATAATTTTTAAAATAATATTGGTTTCAGAAATTATATCACTAAGTCTTCTATCAGTTTCTACTATAAAATATGCCTTTTACTTCCTAAAAATGCAACATAAAATTATGGTAATCTTTTGTCTACTTTGTATATATTTTATGATGTAAGTAAAACTTTCCTTGCATACAGTTCATGATTTAAGTGAACTGTTATTATTTTACTTTATAAATATTAATTAATTGTGTGCATCCAAATAAGCATAGCAGTGTATTAGGCTGATTTCTGCCTATTGTTTCCATGCTTCTAGTCCTGAGTTGTTTTGTGTTGTGTTGTGTTGTGTTTTGTTTTGTTTTTGAGAATGGATCTTTCTATCAAGTCCAGGCTGGCCTTGAATTCACTATGCAGCCTAGGCTGGCTTCAAGCTTCGGGTGACCCTCCTGTCTCAGTTTCCAAGCTGTGGATTACAGGTGTGCAACATCATGCCTGATTCTTAAATCTCTTCTTCTTATGCTATGTTTCATATATCCCGATGAGCTTATGAATCTTGTCCTTACATGCATATGGAAAAGTTTTTAAGTCAGAAGTAGGACTTACATTCATATCTATAGGAGAGAATATAAGATAAGTGCCAATCCCCAGATATCTCTGATTATAAAAAGCCTGGCAAAATTACAGATGTGTTGTGCATTTTCAATAAATAAAATACATCCACTGGAGTTTTACTTTATTTTTACATTACTAAACCAAGAATTTATTTTAGAGATATTGCAAATCTATTGTTGCCCAGAGTATAGTGCTAAACATTTGTTGCATTTCAAGTTATCGCCCTGCTATTCAATAGCTAGCATTGATGGATACATTATCTAAGAATAGGAGTATTTTTAAGAATATGTTGCCAGTTACATGAATACTATTATGCTATTATGTGGAATGAATTGTCGTAAACATATTTTAAAAAAACAACTTCCAAAATCAGTGAGATTTGTCATACTTTCTAGACATTAGTTTCTTTTTTCCTACCAAATATTACTCTAATTAGGACTTTTTATTCTTTATTTTTAAATGCATTCTATTTTTCTAGTATTAACATATGTAAATTAAATGATAATTTGTTCTCATACTAGAAGTGGTAAAATAGTAAAGCAACTATACATGTTTATATAAATACTTTTTGAAGAGTTTGTAGTACTTACTAATCTCAGATTCATGTTAGAACTGAGAAGACAGTACAGAAATTTCCTCTGTGCTCCCTATCTGTCCAAGTTCCATTAACATTGTCCACTAGAGTGAGATATTCGTTACAACTGATAATTTTACACTGTATGGGTTCATTGTTGGTAGTATACATTCTATGGATTTGGCCACAAGTGTCATGACACTTTTTTATGCTTGTTTAAATAAATTTGAACCTCCAATATTCTGATTGTAAGGTAAAACAAACAATGGTATGGATTATACCAATAATAATTCACATTCAAGATAGAAGTTAATATATAAAATGATGACAAATATTCTCACCAAGTGAATATATACCTACTGTACATTTGTGTGTATATAGATCATAAATTTGAATAAGCATTCATCAATGTTTCCTGAGTTTATGGTATACATTGAAAATTTTGAACTTTTAATATTTTCCTAGGAAGATTAATGACTGGATTCTGTATTAGTAGTGGGAACGATTTTTAATTTAAAAAATATATAACAAAATAGACACTAACAAAAATGTCTCAATCATTAAAATGAGTGGTTGGGATGCACTGTTGTAAAGGAAAGCAGTTCCACTTGGTCATTGCTCAGATCCCAGGAGATTACAGCCCAGGCTAAGCGAGGTTAGCAAAAGGAGCTAGAAAATGAGAAAAACAGGGTCAAATAAAAACAGGCAAACAAAAAAATACTACTTACCAGAAATAGACAAATGGTTTTTCTAAGAAAAGTAGGTAGTTTTTGAGAAAGTATAATTAAATGCAGAGGTGGGAAACTCAGGACCATGTGCTGATTTTTCCTATCTTGTTAAAGCAGATAGCCATGAAGAAAACATAAAGTCAATGTTCCCTAACTTCTAATTACTGGATAATGAGTCAATTTTAGAAAAACTGCACAATTGGAGAATATGGCTAGTAATAAACTAGTCTGCCTAACCCCTTCCCTGTGGCTTCAGGTAACCCGTTTAAATATCAGATGAAGAGGTAATATTCTAAGGAGCTGCTACGTAAGTTCCTGCATGCATAGCATGTATTCAAAAACTGCTGGGTTTTGCCCTCTAGCAGACTCCCTGGTGAGGGGTTATGCAAGATGAAAGGTGACTTATGTGTCATGTCACCTTTTAAAAAATGTGTGTCACATTTTAAAAAACTGATCAACACTATTTTAAAATGGGCAATTCAAGTTCCCCTATGACTACACCTAAAATTGAAATTCAGAGTCAGCTTGTAATATACATGGCATTTCTCAGTGATACAACAGAGTCCTCACAATAAAAAGGTTGTGCCTCAGCCACTATGCCGGGTTCTCTGTTGTAGCCTTTCTAATCTCACTATGATTTTTACCTCAGATAAGATCATAATTCCCTAAAATTAAGCCAGACATGGCACAGGATATGCACACTTAACACACATTCAATTTTTAAGTTATGTTTATCTGAGGAAGACTTAGATACCTTTTCATCCCATCCCTTCGACATACAAAATGAAGAAAATGGGGTCATTTAGAAATTCTCTTTTTCAAATTCTTTACAGAAACACATATGTCCTTTTTACTATTACATAATTAATTAAGGCTTTGTGACACATAGATGTGATATTACCTGAAATTTAATATGACAAGAGAATTGACATAGTAATGCTAATCATTACATGAATATTAGAGTAGAGATTATAGTTTAAGAAATATGATCAACAGTTTTTTAAAATGGGCAATTCAAGTTCCCCTAGGACTACACCTAAAATTGAAATTCAGAGTCAGCTTGTAACATACATGGCATTTCTCAATGACACAACATAGTTCTCACAATTATATTTTAAGATATACTTAAAGCAGATTAAATATATTATGGTATTAGCCACTTGAAATAACATACAGAATTTTAAAAAATGCTACAAAATTATTTTAAGTGATATATATAGAAATGAATAAAAGTCAACATGACTGAGGTTTTTGTGCAAAATGTTATAATCATCAGCATGAACAGCAGTTGAAGAAAATAGTTAACATGATCTGAGCTTTATAAATTTATGTGAATCAAAATACTGTCTGAATAGAATATTATTTATGATTGTTTCAATATTTGAAACTTCCACACATAGTGTCCCTAATTGTTAAACTGGCAATAGGTAATATAATTGACTATTATGGAAATAAAATTGTAAGTGGTTTTAAGAATTCAATTTCTGAAAATTTATATAGAACACTTGCAAAATCTTCTGTGGCCTAATTTAATGGAAAATTTCTTTGGAAAATTTTCCCTAACTCTATCTAAAAGAGTACTTTGGAAAGTGCTATTTCAGTAGCATCAGTTATTAAGGTTGATGACAAAATAGATAAAGAAGTTTCCAAAGAGAGATGAAAATTCATTTAATTACAAACAACATCATTACAATGTAGTAAACATGTAACTTTGCATTTTACATGTGGAATCAAATTAGGTTGCAAATATCTTGAAACTTCATAAAGAGTTTCTAATCTTTAAAATAATGCAAATATTTTAGAAGAAAGGCTGATGAAAACAATTATGGGTATAAAGCAATTATAAGTCACTCAAAAATATCAGTGTCATTATTGTAGTTTTAAATTAGTCTCAAACATAATTTGTAATGAACTTCATCATTGAGTTGGTAGACAAAATATTTTTGAACATGACAAGTAAGTGATGCAAAAATACGTTCTGTATTCTGATATCCTTAACACTTTTAAATGGTACTTCATGCAAGTGAGAAGATTGCTTCATACTGTGCTACAGGCAAGTTATAGGCTGAATTAGTTTTCCAGTCACTGGGACACAATACCAAACACCCACCATTTAAAGGATGAACAATTTAATTTGGCTCACAACTCCGTTTGTGGTCAACTGGCCTTAAGGTCTAACTAAGGACATGACAGCACAAAATTTCTTAGTTTATGGTGGCTGGAAAGCAGAGCTAGGAAGCAAGGTGAGAGACTAAGGGGCCAGGGACCAAATACAACACTCAAAGTCCCATCTTCATGACCCACAATACACATAGAGAAGGTGGTTTTCAGTAATCTGCTTCTTTTCTCCCAAGCCAGTGGAGATGGCACACTTGTGTTTAATCACCACAGTTGTTATTCTTAGCTCATGTACATTGCATTCATTGTATAAGTGAAATGCTATATATAAGTATGTAACTTCAAGTATTTTAAGATACATGTAATGGTACATGACTGTCTTGGTTACTTTTCTCTCATTGCTGAAACAAAATACTTGACTCCCAAAATGAAGGAAACAAAGGTTTATTTAGGTTACCGTGTTTGGAGGTTTCAGTCAGTACGCAACTGGTTCCAAGGCAGGGTGGCAATGTTCAAGGGCAGCCATTCATGGTGGCCACAAGTAGGAGAGGAAACAGGGTAAAAAAGGGGAGGAGCATGCTTCTTTCCCTCCTTTATATTGTATGCTGGTTAACCGTCTCTGGCAGGTACAGCACTCACACCACCAATCCCAGCACAAGATAACGAACCAATCACAAATGCTAGATTCAGCCACCTCCATGATGGCATGAGGCTTGGGAGGCCATCCAAACATAAACCATAACAATGACAGTTCATATTTGCTAAAATAATGAGCTTATAAAGATAGTTGGTTACTGATTTTGATTGTTGCTATTGTTTACTAAAATGGCACATTCTACTTTGAGGCTGAATGTCTGTGACAGCCAACTTAAAATGGAAAGCAATAGTAATTGTTATTTAAAATGGATTATTGATTTGATTGACATAAAATCCTTCAAAGAGTTTAGCAAAGCACACTTTCTTGTATGTCTGAATGGGCAACAGAGGTGTGATCTTAGAGTCTATATTTGGTTCTTGGCCCTTTCTTCTCTGTGATTGTTCCCCTACTCCACTTGCCAACCACTATGAGCTAAGTAGCTTTGCTCTGCCACACTCTTTCATAGTGATGTTTCTATCTTGGAGTCAAGTAACCGTGGAATGAGTTCCCTAAAACCGAGGGAAATTAAACCTTCTTACTTTAAGTTTTGGGTATTAGGTATTGTTTCCCTGTGATGGGAAGGCTGACTAATGCATTAATTTTAGTCCTATTATTTTTAGGCTATGGTCTTGAAGAAAACATACATGTTATGCATATAACAAAATGATACAGTATGTATATTTGAAAAGATAATACTGTTTTAATAGCCATCAACTTCATTGTGCAAAATTGAAAAAGGATTATGAAGCACATTTCCTTTGCATTCAGTGACCCACCTTACATTTTGTGAAGTTCATAGTGGCAAACCTCAGTTACAAAATAATTCAATGCTTTTTAAAGATTTCTACATCCATGATTACATAAAAATTGACAAACACATTCGGTTATGGTTTATATTGGGATGCCCCTCAAAGCCTCATGTAACCATGGATGCAGCAGAATCAAGCATATGTGATTAGTTTGTTGTCTAGCCCTTCAGTTAGCAATGTGAGTGTTACACCTGCCCAGGGGTGGAGCCAGCATACAGTGTAAGGGCTGGAAGGTGTGTCTTTCTTCATTTGCCTTTCATTTTTGCTATCTATGGCCTCCATGAATGATTGCCCCTCAGCCATGCTACCCTACCTTGGAACCAGCTAAGAATGGACTAAAACCTCCAAAATTGTAAGAAGTAAAACCTCTCCTCCTAATTTTGGACATCAGGTATTTTGTTTCAACAATGAGAAAAAAGAAATGAATATTCTAAGGTCAGACTGTTAATTATAAACTGCATATGTGAAAATTGAGATCTGAGGGACAGTAAGACAAATTTTCTCAGTATTACCTAGCTGCTTATAACAGAGATTGAGAAAGTTCAGAATCTTCCAAATTCCAATATATAACCTTTCAGTTTCTTATTCATCTGATATGTGGTATACTAATGCCTCTAACTTAGACAATGTTGAGTCACTCTCTGATGTTGTGCCACTATCCTGATTTTCCAAACTGTTTTCTGTGAATATATTATCTTGTTTATTTTAATGAGAATAAAACTAAAGAGGACAGAACAAAGCAAATCAGGACAGAACAATATAAACAACACAGCACTTCACAACAAGACAACTGGATATTAACAGTAGCTACCATAATGTCTCTTTCTTTGAAGTAGTTGAGCATACCTTCACACACAACAATATCAAACATAACAAATTAGTATAAAACCATCTGTGAATATATTATTAAACAGATATGTAAAGAGAGTAATTTAAGTAGAACATAAGTGTAAAACTAGGGCTATGCCATCCACAAGAAATTAAGTTTTGGAAAAATGAACTGCTCAGTTCAACAAAGCTGACTAGAAACCCACACAGCAACTTTAGCGCAAAAACACTGAAGAAAGGAAGATCATGATATGTGAAGCAAGGAGTGTGTTCAGCGTCCTGTGTATGAATACAAAACAGGAAATGTGTGTGCACAGATGTGTTCTACCTACCTCAACACATACCCTCTATGAATGCTCCACATTTTGCCCATTTTACTTTTGCTTGTTACAGAGCCTGGTATATGGGGAAGGAAAGAGATGCCATCTGATTTTATTTCCTAAGAGCTAGGATATTAACTTGCCAACATACTCAAGAAACACATTTCCAGGCTACAGAAGAGTTAGCATTTAAAATGTTCACATGCAGTCAAGAACTTACAGCATACATTGAAGCTGGCAACACAACTACCATTACTGCTCCTTAAAACCTCATAAAACCTTCTCTTCAAAGAGATTTATGAATAATATGAACTAAATAATTCATGGGATTGCAGATGCCAGTCCGAATAGCCTCTTCTTTTTGCAAGGTTTCAGTTTGTAAAACCGTGATCAAAAGCCTTCATCAGTCATGATAGTCGCATTTGTCCTTACTCCAAACAAACTGTATTTGCATGTGAATGTTTTCATTGAAATGAGATATATAATATGCCAGCCAAGGCCCAACTAAAAGGCATTTTATGCCATTTAAATTCAGTCAAATTAAAGGCTGAATGCAACCTAAAGGGTCTACTCTCAGAACAGTAATTTGACACATCATAAATAAGAACCACTTTTGTTAGTGTCGGTTCAGTACTTGTCAGAAATTGTACACAGTCATATTAACAAAGTGCCGCCTTTTATAGAGAAATAAACTGTAAGGAAAAACATGTATGTAAAGCAAAAAAACACAAACAAAGACTGTAATATGTTGTTGCTGGTTCAAAGTTGACATTTTACATTGACATTTACCACAAAGGGCAGAAAATATTTTTACCTGCATATGTGCTGGAGAAATGGTAAAATGTAAGGTTTGTTCAAAATTTAAACTACAGATCATGTTTACGACCAGGTAAGTACAGTGATTGCCATTCAGTTTGGAATAAGTGGCTTTAACTCATCAGTTTAATTCTTGGCTTTGAATAGTGAGAACCTGAAGCACTAGCAAAATTATGAAGTGTAAAGCCAAAACTGAGTTGAAAAATATCAAACATTTGAAAAGGTCATAATACTTTTTGAAAGATTTCAGTGATTTATTAGACTTATTTTCTTATAGAATATTATGAAGATTTAATACACACAGTTTTTTTTACATGAAAGTTCATAATTAGGCAAAAGACTAGAATCTAAAGTATAGAAAGAACTCCTATAAAACAAAAGTAAAGCAAATGTGCTATAGACTTGTACCAATTCACAAAATGAATGATGTATTCAAAACAGTGCATCAAATAGTTACAATATATGGTAAGCATATATTATTTTAAAAATCTACTCTTTCAAAAAGCAAAGAGGCAAAAGGGCACAAAAATGTGTAGAATCTCTATAATCTAAATGGTTCCATATATTCCACTTAGCTTTTTAAAGTTTTCTCATATTCAATGTCGATAATTTAGGTGGGTATACACAATCTTTTCCTGTATGTACCAGGTTTCTTGTCACTTTTGTGTTGGTGATAACATTAAGAAAATTATGTTAAGATTTTATTTTTATAACAAAATGTTGTGGTTGTGGCTGTAATTTAACTTTATTTTTGTATTTTATCTTTCTAGGAAGATGTTAGATACTTGCAGAAAAGAAAATGTATAAATGGCCCACGTACTAAATCTCTGTGTACATCAAATGCCAGCACCCAGATTTTCTTTATCAGCTTAAATTCTTCAGCTTCTGTCTGAAATTATAACAGAAAACATTCTATAACTTTTTCAGCTTCCTTTTAGCAAGTGATGAGAATAAAGCTCTAAAAAAATTATCTGAACTCCAATTTTCACAACATAGAATAGCTTTCCAAGATTCTCCTTATATCTAGAAGTGTAGAGTCCTATATATCCCAGGTAGTAAAAAGACATGACCTGTAAGAGGAAAATCTGGGTTACTAACATTAAAATCTAATTTTTTCATGTATATTCTATTAGATTTTTAATGAAGTCAACGATATCGTATTGATAAAAAGGCATATCATAATGATACAAATTATTAAACAGGTTAAATTGAAGGAAGATATACTTTTTGCTTGCTAAAATTGTAGTAAGTATTATGGTCTGCGTGTCTTCTTGAGAGAGATGAAGTCAAATGTCTCCATATTGTTATATAGCAAATCTCAAAATACATCTTCATATTTCCTTGGAATACAGATTTTTCAGTGTAGACATTACCCCTTTAAAAAAACAATTAGATAAAAAAGTTGTAAAAGTGAAATATTAGAGCAGTGACTTTTACTTTTAAAGAAATTACCTGTCTATATCAACTGTATTTTTTGAAGACCATTGTACAATGAAAGTATATGACAATTTAACACTTTTGGGAAATTTTCACATTGATGATCCCAGAAAAAATGACATTTTATTTTAAAAAAACATAAAATTTAAGACACTATCACTAGATATAACAGTTCTGAATGAAGCTACAGAAAACTAGCAATTCCATAAAATCTTTTAAAAAATTCTATTATTCATTTTTTTTGCTTTAGAGTTATAAATTGGGTAACGAATTATATACAGTAGTCAAATACAAAATGAATTTCATAGAATAAAATGTAAACATAAATTATGTAGAGTTTAAAAGTATATCAGTAACATTAAGATATGTATAACTACAGGTATATAATTTAAAAAATCTTCATCAGAGTATATAGAATATCATAACTATTCAAACCTTTTTTTCTTTGTTCTGATTGAACAAATAATGTATAAATTTTAATAGGTTTCAAATTTTTCTCATGAAAACCAAAGAGAAATGATGAGCCAGATTTCCTTTTTGTTCTATAGCAACTTGCAAATTGCTTATTCTGATAGCGAGAAATGTACATATTTTTTATATTTCACTTACAGATGTTATCAATTCTGAAGCATATGTATTCATATTTAGAAGCTCTTCTGTTTTTTTTGGGGGGGGGTACCGGGAATTGATCTCAGGGTCTCACACTTGCCAGTCAGGTGCTGTGTCACTGAGCTACATCCCAGCTTGTATTCATATTTAAATAATCATCATAAACAAATAAATATAAGGAATATACCCAATATGGTAGGAAAATTAGGGCAATTTTTATTTGAAGTACAGACTCTATAGGAAAGGAAGCAGGGCTGGTTTGTGGCAGAAAAAGTAATCTATCTATCGTAGGAATGTGAATGCTAATGAGATAGGAGCGGAAGGGTGGGGGTGCAGCAATGTATATTGCGAGCAGACACTGAGCAGGGCAGATGTAGAAAATGATTATCAGCTGTAGACCCCTAGAGCAACATGAATGAAATCACATCCTAGTGTTCTGGGAAATAAAACAGGCAACTTAGATAGAAATAAAGAGAGGCTTTAATTATCTAAAAGTAAATTGGGAGCAACCCATGGTAATACTGAAGTGGGGTTATTACAGAACACAATGTAGAGTTAATTCAGAAATCAGTTTGCTCGAAAACATCAACAGCTGGGTTTAATAATAGACACAATGAATCAGAAATGAATAAAACCTTGAGATGGAAGATTATCTGAGCAATTCTAATCATATTATTAGATTTACTAAGGAAACTAAGATGACAAAGAATCTATAAAAGGTGCTTATTTGTGCAAATAACATTTGGAGCAACATTCTTTGAGAAATAAATATGAAGTCATACCAACAGTGTACATATTTCATGGGCACTATCTAGGTTGTTTGTCACAATAAACAAATTTTATGAATGAAAGGCTATTGCTATGAATAATGAAAGATAAGCCATCTGGGGAAAATTCATCTGCAGCCATAGAATAAATTTTCAGAATTTAAATTAGAGTCCAATTCACTTCTTTTTCTCTTAGGCCTTTTTAGTGTTAGATTTGGGGGTTCAAAAACTAGACTTCTCAGTCTGTTAACAAATATTTAATGAGCTAAGCTTACAAATAGTACATGCTTCTGTGAAACAAGTCCTAGTTAAACTCAACATGCAGAGTTCAAAGAGAACATATAATGAAGGCCCCACGCAGCTTATATCAGGAGCTCGCTATATCATATATATACAAATTGGGGAATCGTGGTGGAAAAAGCGGAATGCAATAATGAGGTCTGGTATTTAGCAAGATGCTGTGGGTTGAATTTTTGTACTACCCAAATCATACATTAAATACTAAATCCCACTGTGATGGTGTTACATGATGAGACCTTTGGAGGCTGACTGCATCAGGAGAGCAGAATCCTCCTGAATAAGAGAAGGATCCTCAGGAAAAGCAGTGAGAACTGGCCATCCCTCTCTTCTCTCTGTCACGTGAAGAACTAACTTTGTGATGGCTGTCTGTAAACTAGCAGGAGGGTCTTAACCTAGAACCAGGTTACCAGTAACCTGACCTCAGACTTCTAGCCTCCAGAACTCTGAGAAAAAACAAGTTTGTTGCTAAAGGCAATCAGTTTATGATACTCTAAGATAAGGTAGAGAAATGGTGCTTTTTTATTGTATCATTTATCACCTAGTATAGTCATAAGATATTGCCTTTCTCTCTTCGAGGATTTAGTTTTTTTGTATTCAGTACTATGGACTCATTCATATAGAACTAGGAATGTGGTAGGCACTTAGACATTTTTTTATGAATAAGCAATAAAAGAAATATCTGCTACATATTAGTCACTGGACGTAATTCTGAAAAAATGAACCTAAATACAGTAAGAATTTTGTCAGTACTGTTGCCACAAAATGATATTATTTTGTATGTCTGTTGTCCTTTTTATCTGGATATAGGCCAGTCAGAGAATTTTAGCAAAGCAACTGAAAAAATATTTAAGACACCTTTCCAATTTATCCAACAATGAGTTATTTCATTTTACAAGAAAAATATTTTCCAAAGCAAAGCGTATAAGGCACCATTGTATTACTTGACATTTAAAGTAGAAAATAAAAGAAGAAAACTAATGTAACTACATACATAATGCCCACATAAGTAAATCTTGCATTAGACCTGTGTAGAGTTGCTTGGACCACTATACACTTCTGCTGTAGTAAGTAATTGTAAAAGTATGAGATTTAATACAAGATTAGCTGACAATAATCTACCCACAGAGTCAAGTGCAGAAGAGTGCAAGAGATGTCTCCATGCAAGAGATTCCAAGAATCCAGCCAAAGGCTTGGAGCCCAGGGCAGTTGCTAGAGAAATCTGTGATGGAAGGTTGAACGCTCTGCGTCTGGAAGCCCAAAAGGCCAGTGCTAGAGTATGCAGGGCCCATGGAAAGTCAGTGCTGAAAGCCAAAGAATCGTCAATGACAGCAAGAAAATGCTGCTCAAAGCACAGGCACCCAAGTTCCTCCCAGGAGAACATCAGCCATTGGTGTCAAAGGCAAAGGCTGGAACTCTGCCGCGAAGACAGCACTGGAAGCTTCTCTTAAGAAAAGCAGCCAGAACAAAGCTCTTCCAATGTAATCTGCTGAAACTCTTCTCTCCAGTTGTCCTTCTATACCCTTTAGACAAACCTCCCTACTTAAAAGTAGCCCAGAATGATGTCGACTCAATTCCGCTGGGCATCTCCCACTCAAGTTGACAGTTAACCGCCACACAAACGCAGACGGTCACCTGGTTAGATTCTCCTTCACCGAGATCCCTGCTGAGCAGCCTTACTAACACTTGTCATGAAACTCATTGGATGAATCTACTATTCTCATTCCACATTGACATATACATGCATGCTCTGCTTGGAAAATATGAGACACATCCTCCTGTGCTTAGTTAACTATGAGATTGTGAACAACGACAGACCGAAAGTTAAGTCTTACATAGTACGTAGTAAGAGTTCTATTAGAAAAACAACAACAACAACAACAACAACGAAAACTGGACTAGAATGTATAAGATGTAGATAAGGACCCCTTCCAGACCCATGGCTCCTTGGATTTCTACCCGCTCAGCACATGTTGAGGAACAGTGTGTTTGGTGCTCAGTATCCTGTGGCTAAATAGCTCTAAAAATGTAAACCACATAAATAAGCAGAAACCCCCAAGGATAAGAAGAGAATACATTTAAAACATGAGAGAAGAAAAGCACTAGCCACATGCTAGTTGCTTCCAGGCTCTGGGTGGTATAGAACTGACTTATCTAAGGGGGACTTTGTAAGTATATATATTCTAGATCTTGAGTGCTATTAAAAACAACTTGTTGCCTAATTACAAAAAGAAAGAATAATGAAAACTCTTGCATAAATTATGCAGATCAGGAGTCTTTATAAAACAATTTTTACAAAATGCATATAAGATTTTTAGGAACACTTAAACAAATTTTGAATGAGAATTTTCTCATTACTCTGCATGGTATAAGGCACATGAAATGGGGCGAGGAGATTCCAGACAGAACAGGTTCTGTTGAAAGTGAATAGGTAGGAATATTTTAATAAACAATTTTAGCTGCTACAAAGTATTTTTGTTTTGTTTTCAATTATCCTTTTAAATTACATAGAAACTTGTCTCTTATTTCTGTCCCCTCTCTCCTCTATCAAGGCACATGGTAGCTTGGTTTCAAATGTAATTTATAGAGAAATACATAATATAGGAACTGAAAGCTCATTTTATTTTCTTAGAGTCCCTAAACTTTTTGTTCTCTCTCATGTGGCTTCTTAAGTAGAAATCTACTCTGTTCTCTCATTAAGATCCTTCAATCCATTAGAAAACAGGAAAAAAGTTTTGCAAGTCATTTGGCCTTGTGCTGATTATTCCCTTAGTGTGAATGAATTTCAGACATTTTATTACCTGTTTCTGGTAGATATGTGTATTTTATCTCTGTGTATTGAGATTATTTGATCTCATTAACAAAATATTAATTTCAGGGGATAGGAAGAAATGGTAGGATAAGCTAGCTGAAGGAACTCCAATTTTCACTGATTTTAATACTAACACTATAAATCCTCTAAATAGCATTTAGCTCCTTGGTATTTGAGGAAGATTCTAGACAAAATTTTTGCCTGTATTTCCTCACCTTTACTATGACTTGAGTGAAAATTGCTTCAGAAAGATAAGTGAGATTAATACCAATAAATAAAACATCTATATTCTAAATATGAACTAGATGTATTTTTCTTAAAGGCCTTATATGTACATTTTGTGTTTTTCTTAAGACTATATATGAAATGTGTGTTAGTGTATATAAGAACACAATTGTGTATGTATATTTTCCATAAGAAAATCTGAGATACAGTAGCAATTTCAGTAGCAATGAACCTCCATACTTTCAAAGTTAGAAATTCTGAACAAATTCCTATTAAAAGGAAACAACCAAAAGTATAAATAAGGATCAAAATGTATAACAGTTACAGTGAAATGAGAAAAGAAGGAAAAATTGGAAACAAATCTTTTGTAAATGGGAAGAGAATGAGGGAGAGAGAGGAGAGAGTATGAAAATGAGAACAAAAGAATCAAGCGATCTCATTTACAGTACAAATTCTCTGTGATGAATGTGATCATTATGTACATCTAAAATGTAACAACAAAATCTGATAAAAAAGGAAAAAGTCTTCTTGAATAAATAGCTTTGGGCTCGGCAAAATCTATAGAACTAGAAAACGAAAAAAAATATAAAAGGCCCACTGATCAAACCTGAGAACTTTTTATCAATTACTCAAATAAATTAAGACACAGAAACTATGGTAAATTCATGAGCACATATTGATATTGAAAACAAGTAAACACAACAAAAACTGCCAAGAAATCAAATATTTTGAAGACTCAAAAATAAAGTGAAACATTTATTCTTTTTATTGAATGAGCAAAATTTTAGGAATACAAATTATTAAATTCCTTCTTCTAGAATCATTTAAGCTATTAAATGAAAATGAAATGATAGAAATAGTGTCATAGTTTGCATCAAAAACAAAGAACTGAGACATTGAAAATATAAAACCTGTTTACAGTGTGTTGGCAATTGTTGAGTTCAAGTCATGGGAACCTGAAGGTTCATGTTCCACATTTTCATAATACTTTTAAAATCTTTGCTAGCTGTAAGTCAGATAGAAAGGAAGAAAGTCATATGAGAAAAATGGGCTGAAAAAGCACAACTCAAAGGTAACCAAAGAACAAATCTGAGAAAAGCGAAAAGAAAGTAATGGTGCAGAAAGTTTATTAACCCCTCCTGACAGTAATGTTGAGTTTTGAGAAGCTTTGAGGTGGAGGATGGAAGAAAAGCAGAGACTAAGTGAAGGATGACAGAGAAGCAGAAGAGGAAATTCAAGAAAGTAAAAGAAAAATTTACTGAAGGAGGTGGCGGCACTACTCACTGCTACATAAACCCAAGCTGAGACTTCATGGGGGGCACGCCCTCCGTGCCCAGCATGACTTGCACTAAATGACATGGAGATTGCAATGCGTAAAAGCTTGCTGTTGCACTGCAGACAAATTCACCAATTCATACACATGAATGAAGGCTGAAAGCCGGCAATACATGCAAAGAAAATAAGCATAGAAAGAAGAGGGCTCCTTCACTCCAAGCCTCACTAAGGATCCTGATAGAATTTCCCATTTCAGAAATTAAGACTACAGACATTTATGGAAAGTGACGGGAAAATGTATGCAGCAAAACAGATTTTATAAAACAGTGATATAAATTGGAATGATACATACATATCTAGAGTATGATGTTTCAAAAAGAAGGTGAATGGAAATTCTTTGACATGCTTCCTACTGATAGGTAAGTGAGTCTATGGAGCTCCCTTGAGATATAATAAAATTTCTTTGGCCCTACACCACCTATTTGTATGGTAGATAACAGGACAACCAAGATTACAGATCAGAAATATAAAAAAAACTGGTTTAAAGTGATATTAGTTATTATTAAGTATGTAAACAACTAATGTAAAATATAATCGAGGGTGAATACAGCTCCTTGGCATACCCTTAATTCCTTAGCAAAACACATCCTCTAATTTAGTGACTAACAGATGGAAGAGCTAAGAAATCAAACTTTGTCTTTTCCTTTTGTGTAAATTTAAGACAAAAATGAAGAATGATCTTAAAGCCTAACCTAAGTTTTGAAGAGAACAAGAGACGTTATTTCCCTATCATCTGGTTTTGAAGACCTTTAATGCCTTCATCATCCTGTTCTGATCAGTTTTATACTATTTTTGCTTTGTATGAATTCATTGTGTGTGAAGATATGGACAACTATTTAGAAGAAAGCAAGAGACAATGTGGTAGCCACCGTGGATCTCCTGTTGTCTTGCTTTGAAATCTGTGTCACTTACATTGTTTTCTTCTGATCTGCTCTGTTCTGTTTTGTTATATTTGGTTTTACTCTCTTCAAAAATAAATTTTAAAAAACTTAATCTAAGTAAATAGCTCAGCTTCCCATCTAAAGCACTTTGATAGTCTTTTTAACTATAAAATGGAAAGAAATTATACAAGCATGCAGGAAATATCCCTGTAAATTGAAATAAAGTACTAATATGAAAATAGAAATTTGTTAATGAATCTAATGTTAACAAAATATTTAGCTTAATAAATATAAAATATTCATTTTCTGAAAAATGAAGGAATCTTCAAGTCATTATTTGAATATATTTTGAAGAATAGAATTCTGTGTTCCTGGTAGTAAACTCTACTACTACCACTACTACTACTAATAATAATAATAATGGGAATGGACAGTGAATTTTCAGTTTAAGGCCGATTAGTTCTTATTCCTTGTATCCCGGGATATGGGTAAATGGAATAACTGTAAAAAAGCCTGTCGTACTCCATTGATTCAGCGAGGACCTTCATCTGTGTGACCCATACCCCTCATCTGTAGAGTGTCAGAACCAGTGGGAGGTGTGTACAAACAGCACCAACTACACAATAAATAAACAATAAAGCCAATGAAAAAAGTGCAAAGTAATTTTTATAAATAGCATTTTAGATTTTTATTTACATATTTATATTGAATACTGTAAAATCTACATACTCCATCAATACATTTAGGCTTCCATTATATCATATCACAGATTGCCGCTTAAAAAGCGTATTTTTTCAGTGCTGTGGATTGGAAATCCAGGATGAAAAAAGTTAATTTCTCCCAAGAATTCTCTTTTTGACTCATACCTCCCTGTTGCTCACATGGCCGGTTCTCTTTGTATCCTGATGTTGCTTCTTCTTATATGGATATCAGTCCTATTTGCTAGGGTTCCAGTCCTAAGACATTTAAACTTAGTAGCCTCTTCAGCGGCCATGTCTCCAGTCAAGCTGGTGGTCAGTGTTCAACATATAAACTGGGGCAGCTATCTTGAAGAAAACAAGATATCTTAAGGTAGCCATTGTTGAATTTCTAGTAACTGGTTTTGAAGTCCTCTAACACTTTCATTGTTTTCCTTTGATGGGTTTTATTTTGTTTCATTTTATTTGTTTTTATTTTATTGTGTCTAAGTGCATGGACATTTATTTTAAAGATAACATGAGGCCTTATGGCAGCCATTGTTGATTTCCTATTATCTTGTTTTGAAGTCCTGTATCACTTTCATTCTTCTGTTCTGATTGGCTTTATTCTGTTTTATTTTGTTTGGTTTTATTCTCTTCAAAATAAAAATAATAAATAAAAAGTGTAAACTGAAGTAAAAGAGACAGAATTAAATTTGTAAAGTGCACTAATTTTTTATTTATTTTTATTTTATTCTAATTATTTTTTAAATTTTATTTTAAAGAGGGTAAAATTAAACACAACAAAACAGAACATAAGAAAGCAATGTAAAAGACACAGATTTCAAAGCAAGACAACCAAGATGTTCACTATCATATTGTCTCTTGATTTCTTCTAGATAGTTGTCCATATCTTCACATACAGTGAATTCATACAAAACAAAATAGTATAATATTGACTCAAAGAGGATGATGAAGGCCTTTTAGGTCTTCAAGACTAGACAATAAGGAAGTCAACAATGGCTGTCATAGTGTCTCACATTCTCTTCAAAATAGCTATCCATAGGTTCATGTGTGTTGAAATTAAACAAAACAAAACAGAATAAAATCACTCTGAACATAGAATAATAGTATTGCTGTATTTCACATCATGATGCTATGGAATCAGCACTGGGTACTGTAGTGTCTCTTTTTTTTCAAAGTAGTTGTTCTTTTCGTCATGCGTTATACAATCAGTTGTCATAAACTGTTTAGAAGTTCTACGCATGCATGAGCCTCTACATGTATATCTATTTTTTGTATTAGAGGGAAAAACAAAACAAAGCAAGACAAAACAAAAAAAATCCTAGAAAAACATGAAAAGAAAAAGTCATATAAAACCACAATATAAGGTGATCTATAATGGTTACTATGATGTCTCAGCAATACATAACAATATTAATAAAAACAAACCATTGGAGACATTATAAGACTTCAAAAGCAGGTAATAATCAAACCAGAGTGGGTATCCTAGTCAATCTTATCATTTTCAGTTGGTTGCCTATACTCTCAGACTTGATACTATCAATCATAACAGATTCAAATAAAATCAGTCAATACAAAACATCAATCTAACAAACCAGATTCAATAAGATCAGTCATAATAAGACAGTGTAAGTTATACAGGACTTCAGATTAAGTTAATATGAAATTAAGGGTGATTATCATAATATATCCAGCTATTTTGCTGATAGCTGTCTGTGCCCTCAGATCTAGTACAAGTAGACAAACTGGAACTGAATATAATCAAACTAAACATATGAGTGGGAATAATGTAGATTTTAAATCCTGATACACTATTGACAATATCCTCTGCCTTCCTTTTTTAGACAATTCCTCCCCTTTCACTCCCACAGGGTGCACTGTACATTCTGCGTCCCACTAACTCCTTTAGTTTTTAGATTGGGGGGGGGGGCAACCTGCTATTTACCTAAGTGGTTCTGAATCTTTTTACCACTGGGCTTGATCTTAAGTTGTATTCCTTTACCTACCAAAGCCTCAAGGTTTTCCTTTGTTATAGCTGAGTAGTTCTCTACTGCACAAAAGTATCGTGTCTTTCCAACTTATCTGTAGGTGTTGGATGAGTTGTCCCTAATCTCTCTGGTTCCCTGTCACATAGAGCATTGTTTTCTCATATTTGACTTTTGGTTCATAAACCTTCTTTCAGGTTAATTATATTTCCTTTACAGAACATCTCGATGGACCCTATCTCTTGACCTACTCTGCCTATGTTTGTTTTTGTGAGTGTATCAAGGACATCTATGTTAGAGATTATAGCCAACCTTCTCTGCCTCATTTCTGCTATGGTATTTTTCTACCATTGGTTGTCCACTTTCTCCTTCATTCCACTGTCTTCCCAGTTCATTGAGGCCTCTCTGCCACTGATCCTGTATTCCTGGTGTTTTATTTTTTATTTTTTGTCTGTCTCAAATGTCCTTCAGTAGTTTTTGTAGGGTTGGATTGGTGGTCATGAATTCCCCCAGCTCCTCTTTGTCATGAAACATCTTGTTTCTCCATTAATTTTGAGAGACAGGTTTGCAGGGTACATCAATCTGGTTTTGAGGTTATTTTCATTTAGGGCTTGGAATACTTTGCTCCAAGCTCTTCTTTATTTGATGGTATGCGTTGAGAAGTCTGTCGTGATTTTGATGGGTTTTCCAGGTGATCTGTTTCTTTTTGTTTTTCATGGCTTTCAATATTCTGTTTTTGTGATGAATTTCTGGGATCTTGATTATTATATGTCTGGGTGTAGCTCTGTTTTGCTTTAGGTGGCTGGAGTTTTGTATGCCTCATACATCTGACTATCGTTTCCTTTTCCTATGCTTGGGAAGTTTTGTTTAATTATTTCTGTGAATAACCTTTGTATTTCCTTTGTGTTTACTCCTGTTTCTTAACTCACATTTTTTATTCTTAAGTTATAGATTCTCTTGTCATCTTCTAGTCTTTGTATTGTTACTGCTTGTTTCCTTGTTATTTTTAAGTGATCTTTCGTGATCACACATTGGAAATCTGTTATCAGGTTTTATTAATCTATCTCTAGATTCTTTCAGGGAATTTTGCCAGCATTCAATGGAGTTTTTGATTTCCTGATAATCTCTTTGAATCTCTTTCATGTATTCTAGGTTTGTTTTACATTCTTTATTGAACATTTCTCTCCTTTTTTTGTGTTCCTCCATTCTTCCATCTGTATCTTCTTGACAGACACTTAGCATTTCTTTTACTCATCTTCTTATATCTTGCTTTAATTGTATTAATATTTCAGTTCTGAGTTTGTCTATAATGTCATGGAGATATTTGTTTATGTCAGCTGATGCCGTGTCTGATATTGCATGTTTGCTGCCCTCAATCTCTTCTGTATTTACCTTTCCTAGACCGATTTTCCCTGGGTTGGGGGCTGGAGGCTTTTTCTTATTTCTTTCCTTGTCATGTTTCTAGTTTCTTCCATACAACTGTATGGTGGAGGTCACAGCCCCTTTCCTTGTTGTTTATGGTTCTTCTGAAGTGCACTGGCTAGGGATTTCTACCCTCTCCAGTTTGCTGTTGGTCATTGAGGTGCAAGCAGGGCAGGTGTAGGTTGGCCCCTCCCTTCTGAACCAGTCAACTAGCGGGGGCCTTTACCACCTTAATGTGTGCCCCACAGATGAAACCAGTTTGGAACAACTTCAGGGACAATTTGGTCCCTGGCTATTGGGTCCTCGCCAGAGGTATGAACCAACAAAGCAGATCCCACCAAGCTCTGGGCTGAGAGCAGCCAACTGAAGTCACTGCTGTTCCTTGTTGAGGCTCCTCCTGCCCAATACCAGTATGTCATCCAGTCAGTCACCCCTTTCTTGCAGGAGGATCATATTCCAAGCACTCATGTCAGGTTAGTGCAGGTATCCACGCCAGCTCTGTTCTCCACTGGGCTTCCAAACCAACACCCAAATTCAGCACGACTCTGGCTCTGGTGAGAGCGCCACACTGTGAGTTTGACTGGCTCCCTTTCTTTTAGTTTCTTCCTGGCTCAAGAAGACCCATCTCCCTCCATCTGGTCTTCTCCAGGATGCTTTATTCTGGCATCTGTGCTGTTTCTCCCAGAGAAGTTCCCTGTTTTGCTGCTTACTGATCCACCATCTTTAGCTCCTTTTCTGCTCTAATTCACTTTTGTTACTGTTGTCATAACAACAAAAACTCTCCCTGAACTGAGGAAAAAGGAACTTGCTGTGTTTAAAGATAGTAAAAGTTTCAAGCGATACTACAATTTCTGGGATTTTTTTTTTGCTTGTTTTGTTTTTTGTACCAGGGATCCAACTCATGACCTTGTGCTTATCAGGTGAGCACTTATGCTGCTGAGCTAAATCCCCAGCCCCTAACAAGAATTTCATAAATCCAACAAAGACAGTCATCTTTCTAAGGTCTTTCCCAAGAAAAGGTCTTCCTTTCTTTGTAATTTTCCTTTGTAATTTAGACCTATCCATAGAACGGGGAGGAGAAAGGATGGGGGAAGTATCTTTTCTTTCTGTACTATCAAATATATGTAATGAACTTTCTTAAAGAAAATGAATTAAAACTGAAGAACATTTTCAAGTAGGCTACACACTATATACTTCTCATCTAAGAATTAAGGAAACTATAACAATCTGTGATCTTTGGAAAAGAAAAGAATTGCTGATGAAAAGCTACACCAAATTTTATTGGAATCACTCTTCACTTAGACATATTTTGGATTACTTGATAGTTTAATTGATGAATTCACCAGACCAAATTAAAAAAAATTAAAAAGTCAATAAAACAAAAGAATGTTTTAAGTGTAAGAACTGAGGATTAAAATACTAAACACAGTCTAAAAATACCATCACTCTTTCTCTATTTTCCTCTGGTAACTGTTTGATTTCCTATCTAAATTGGTTTTCTTTAGGATATCAATTTTTGTTTTAGAATCACAAAATTTACACTTCATGTAACTTGTAACTTGAAATGACCTTAGTGTACATATGTTGTTAGGTTTTGCAAAGTGTGCCTTGCTTGTTGGACTGAAATTCACTCATACTTAATCTGCCACAGCTTGCTTCTATTCTGGGCTATATGGAGTCCAAGGCAACCCTTAACCTTTTTGTCCCAGGTGCATAAATCCTCAGTCAAGTTTTTTCCCCACCTTCGTATACTGCTCCAGAAGTCAGAGAGGAGTTATGTTTTAATCTGTCATGTTAGGTGGTGTTGCTTTACACAAATGCAACAGGTTTTTTTGTTTGTTTGTGTATGAAAATCAGCCATCAAGAACATTGCCTAGTGTCCCAGGAAAATTGCCCTTCTAGTAATCAGCAATACTACTCACTAATAGGCAATAAGAATTATGTATTCTATTGTTTCTTTTATATCTTAACTGCTAAAATCAGTAAAGTGGCTTTTCTATCTCCTTTTATTCCTTGTCATCAGCCAGCATACAGTGACCTGTGACACTGATTTCTACTCTGTCACCATTTCTTCTCTTTCCATGTTTATTTTTCCTTCAGGCTTCTTTATTTATTCCTTGCTTTTTATTTGTATCAATCACTTTGACTGTTATAGTATGTGCTTTTATTACTAGGCTCATAGGGTATTTTCTTAGCTTGTAGCTAGCTTCTATAATACTGTCAACTACATTTGTCAAAGTTCATTGGTCGAAAAATAGTCCCAACCCTGAGAAAGTGCTTCTGTCCTCTCTCCACAGATTGTGTCATGAAGGAATTCAATTCTAATCAAATGCCTCATGCACTTCCCTAGTGTCATTCTGAAATGATCTTGTTTGGGAAATCAAAGACTTTAGATGGACTTTTTGCCTAGATCCAATCAGTATCCTAATGCTGTAGTTTCCTATTATTTTTCAGAACCTTCCTTATTTTATTAGCATCTGTTCTACCCATCTGGTCAAGCTTGTACTACTTTATAAAAGACTATGTTATATTTCATATGTTTCTTCTAGTAAGAACCATAAATTGTTTATTATCATATCCTCCACAGTCACTAACTTCAAAGTCAGTTTGAACTTATTAGGTCTTACGCCTTTATAATTGCCTGATAAACGATCTTCTCATATACAGTATCCCCTGTTTACATCAAAACTGTACTGTGTACCTTCGGAATTCCTGGGGAACAGTGCTAAATGTGTCATGACTCAAAAGTTCTTTTTAAACATAAAATCTAAATGGTTTTCCAATCTATCCTCAGCCTGTCTTCCACGCCTCTTTAATTTATCTCTCAGTGGTTATTGTTAACCTCTGTACCAGGCAAATGCACTGAAAATTTCCTAATTATCTAATGCACATGGGCACACACACATGCATGCATGCACATATAAAGATACAATGTTCTGGAGCTATATTTCTGCTTCATGATTTACACTTGTACTAGTGTGAATTTCCTATTATTTTATCTTTGTGATATTTAAAAAGTAGCTTTGTTGAGATAGTTCCATATATTGTTTTTATCTTCTCCCTATTTGACCTCCATCCCTGTATTTTTAAATTTTATACCATTATAGTTATGAAATTTTATAAATTATACTCAGAGTTTCAGGTTCATTGGTATTGTTCATATGTTCATCTTTCCTACACATTGCTAATATTTCATTATAAGATCTTAACAAAAAATGTTAAGCCACTTACCCTTTTTTGGATAATTAGATTGTTCTTTTTTGTTTGGCTATTAAAATGCTTATGAACATTACCATTCAAATCTTACCATGAAGATGTTTTTTGTTTACCTATGATAACGTTTAGGAGTAGAAAACTTGCATCACTTTAATATTTAAGAAACAGCCTAATTGTATACTGTAGGACTTTAAGCATTTTTTTTTCTCAGCAGTAATTTATGAGAGTTCTAATACTTCAGAGCTGTCACCAACACTTCTCAGGATCAGCCTTTTATTTAGGATATTATAGCAAAATGTAGTTTTTTAAATTTAGCTTTAATTTGGAGTGCCCTAATGACTGCAAAATGTTAATGACACACTCATTCTCTTATGTCTTGCCATCTGTATGTTTGCCTTGGAGAAATGATTGCCCAAAGTTATTTCATATTTTTAAATAGGAGGGCAGATGTACTGCTTCCTATGTATCATAAACGTTAACTTTGTATGAATCATGTTCAGGAATCTCTAGACCAGTGAATTCTCCAGTTACTCCTTTTGAAACAAAGGAGAACTATGAATGTATATGTCATCTGTATATTTATATTTGATGCACTCACACTGACACACTGATCTCTGAAATATCTCCCTCTACGATCCTCTTCTAATAAGTAGAAGAAAATAAAATACAACAAATATTGCTTATTAACGAACCATAACATTCATACATTTACTTCCTTCCAAAAGGTAAAAGCTTCCAAATAGTTTTTATTCTTTTAACGTAATCAATTTTTAATAAGTTTCTCCTTTAAGATAAAATGGAAATATATTCCATCATTTATTTTCTATTTAGCAAAATTTTAAGTTATTGGTTTCACCATTTTTATCTTCATATTCTCTTTGTATCTTATACCAAGTTTAATAAAATTATTATTATGAACAAAAGTAGAAATAATTAGATTAATGGCATTTTTACACATTATAATGGTATTGTTTTAAATTTCTTTTTTTTTTTTTTTTTGGGTGCTGGGGATTGAACTCATGACCTTGCGCTTACCAGGCAAGCACTTAAGCCACTGAGCTAAATCCCCAGCCCTATTTTAAATTTCTTAAATGTAATTCATTCTGAATGTTCTAGCCAATAGGAAATTAATCATAGTTAATGAGATTAAAATTGTGAACTTTTAAGTACAATTATCAATATTTAAAACTTTATGACCATATCCTTCTACATTCAGTTTTGGATTACTTGAAATAAATAGGCTATTTTAATTAGAAAATTGACAGGGCATAAAATTTTTTCTAAACCAACCCTTTGACATCATGCTACATGATGTTAAGTGAATAATATTTATTTATACATACTAAATATAAAGTCTCAATGCCATTTTAAGGTGTAATTACAATAACTTACTAATTTGTATTCTTCTTAATATATAATTCTTCATTAAAAAGTATTACCACTGCATAAATTTGAATGATTGTTGTCCAAAAATGTATATATAAATATTTCATTTATAATTCATTAACATTTTTAGAGTATCAACCAGTCTTATCATTGAAAAAAATCATATCATATAAATCAACTGAGATGGCAAATGTGACTCTAATTTTGTTTTTCAAAGTATGTATGATTAATATTGGCAGGATATAAAGGCAGGTATTGTAAAGGAAACTAACAATAAAATAAAACTTTGTAGTCTTCAGTATTAGAAATCGAATACAATGCTAAACAGAAAAAAAATATGTCGTCTGTGAATTCAGGCAGTTGGTTTTCAGGTTCTACTCAACAGCTGCCTGTATTTACATGTAGAACAGAGCAGGAATATGCGCCTTTAAGCAGAAACACTAGTTAATTTATATTAAAATATCTATAGTGACATGAAATCCATTGCTTGTTTAAATGGAGACTTCTATTAAAATCACCATTCTCTGGGCATAAGACGTAGAGCATTTCAATGGCCCAGTGTACTTAAAATGTTTTATTAGAACTTTTTAAAATTAGAGATAGGTTTTAGAGTAGTTTTCAGGAAGGATATAAAAAATAAAAATCAGTAAGAAGGAGATAAAGCAAATTGTAATATTAAAATTGCACTTTCTAAGAAAAGCTGCAACCTCAGGACACAAAAGTTATTCAAGCTTTTATTTTCAGAAAAAAATTGAGTGGATAAGGATTTCTCATATATCCTCTGCCCCCAGACATGCATAAGCTCCACCATTATCAGCATCTCCCTTAGAACATTCCTTTAGTCTGTTTTTATTAAAAAATGTAGCCAGTCATATTAGCTACAATATTGAATGAAAACACATGTATACAGATTCAGTCTATTCTTAGAAGTTGGCGATAGGGACACAAGAGTCTTAGGAACCAAAAAGATGTACCTATCTATACAGTGCGTGTGACACCCATAGCCTTATCTTTTACATAGGTGGGTAGCAAATCTTTAGGTACATAATTTGGAATCTAAATGCTTATCATAATTCTGAGAGCAGTGACAGATTCCATTCCTAACTAGATTCTAGCATTTACTAATGCTGCTGACTGCGAGCTAGAGGCTATGTTCCAAAACTAACCAAATGGCTTTAGAACAGTACGGAGCCAATCTGTGTTCTTTGTAGAGGGTTCTGGTTTGCCCGCTTGTAAAAAAAACTTGTCAGGGGCTGGGAATTTAGTTCAGAGGCATAAGCTCCTGCCTTGCGGTCATGAGTTTGATCACCAGTACAAAAAAAAAAAAAAAATTGGCAGTTGTCTTTAAGGTAGAAAGGCAAAATGAATATAGCATCTGGGGTGTCTACAGCTGCAAGCAAACACTTTTTAAACACAAAGTCCAGCCTTGATTTGAAAGGACAATAAATAGGTGCTAGTGGTCAACTCGATCTGCATCATCATTCTAAGTGATAGATTCAAAGGAACCTGAGAAATCTAAATTCAAGTCAGTCATTCCAGGTCATTAGGAAGATACATTTGTCAAGGTAGGACATTCGATGTCATATTTAATTTATACATATAAAGATATTTACTACTTTCAAAGTCTTAATATCATATGTGAGTTTCCATCTGTTTTCTTTTTTTATATAGCGTTAATGGTAGTACTGATCTGCCAATAGGTTTGACCATAGTATAACATTTTTTTCTGGAATTATTCAATAGAATTGACATTTAAAATCTGCTAAGTGTAAAGCTGGGCATGATTGTGCACACCTGTCTTCCTAGCACTCAGGAGGCTGAAGCAGGAGGATTGTTGTGAGTTTGAGACCAGACTGGGCTACAAAGTGAGCTCAAAGCCAGCTTGAGCTGCATAGTGAGACCCTGTCTCAGAAAGACAAAAAAAAAAAAAAAAAAGAAAGAAAAAAAAAGTCTGCCGAGGGGAATACCTTTCTGGCACTTTACCATAGACTATTAAATTCACAAGCAAGCAGATATAGGACAACCAAAATATTCGAAAGGTGAATCCTTGTAGTGCTTATCTATTTAAAGGATTTCTTTTCTAAGAGTTATATCGCAGGAATGGAAGAATAGGAAGACAAATTGAAATTATATGGACTCTACTAACTTTGCCACTCTTTCCTATGTACCTGAAGGTAACAAAAAGAGAATTGCAAATAAATGAGAATATTTTCCTATTGGCACAAGGTGATGCCATTATTTCCCTGGTTAATTTGAGAATTTTGTCATATTAATAGTACTGTAATCATTAAGCAAAATATTCTGACCTTCAATGTTTCAAAATATAAATCAGCGAAATTTAGAAATCAAACTTGAACTTCACATTTTGCTTTTCCTGTAACTATGAAACTCTAAGATGTTATAATATTAAAAGAATTCATGAAAATGAATAGAGGAAGATCAATGTTTTATATTAGAAGATACTAGATTTCCATTAGGGTTCCATTAACAAAAAAAAATCACACAACTCTATCATATCATTATTCTTTTTAAGATGCAAAAAGCATTATACAGTGCAAACAAATCATACAACCAACCATAAAGAACAATGTTGTGCTAGGGTAATTCTGAAAAAAACACATTTGGAAATTTTGAGGTTAGTAGAGGAAATAGTAAACTAATGGGCCTGTTGGCCCTTTCTGTATGTTCCTGTCCCTACGGGATATAACATTAGAAAAGTTAAATGATTTAGGATATAAGACTTTATAGGATATATTTTTTAATCACATATACTTGTTATCTATATGGCACTCACAGTAAAAATATTTTTATTCTGCTCAGATTATTTCACTCACACTGCATAAGGATGCTGGGATAATCAACCCTGCAGCTCTTTTGAAATAACTTCTTTCCTTAATCATAAAGGGGAGAGTGTTGGCACATATTCAATAAGACATGAGATTAGTTTTACCTTTGAGCATATTATTCACACCAGCTAAAATCTTCTAGCCTCTGAAGATACATTTATTTCTTTATAGTTCTGCCCTGATTGTGGGAATTAAAAAAATACAAGAATCATTATATTGTTGTACTGAACAACATAATTGGAAGATATACAAAAATGCCTTTAAAAAAGTATAATTCAGGACCTTCTTTATATTCAGTAGAGAATAAACTTGCCTCTTTTTAAAAGGAAGATTTAGTTTCAATCTTATTTCAGAAATTAACATAAGGTATTTAATATACAATAAACAAAATTTATTGCTCCTATATTGTTTATTACTTATCATTTATTTAACTACACTAGATTATTGATCTATGTGCAATGTCACCTAAAAACATATAACTTGAACATTTTTCAGTTCTCTGCCTTCAGTTTGGTACAACAGCTATACGTTTCACTGTGTGAAAACTAGCTTTCTTTACTATCCATTGACAATCTAAACAAATATTGGGAAATTCCATTAATGAATCCTATCATATTTTGAAAATGAGTGTACAAAACCTAATAGATTACTGGGAAGGACTAGACCTTTCTCTGTTTTATTTATTTATTTATTTACTTACTCGTTTTTGTTTGTTTGGGGGAGGGGGGGCTGGGGATACCAGAACTCAAATTCAGGACCTTGTGCCTTCCAGGGAAGAATTGTATGACTGAACTATATCCCAAGCCCTCTTTTCTCTGTTGAAAAAAACAAATACTTTAAGAATGAGATCAAATTTTTACAGAACTATTTCCTTTTTTGGTCAGTAAAACCTGATCTATTTAGTTATTTTTTTCCAACTTATTTTTCTCACCAATATTGCCCCACTTCATTACTGTGGGTTTTGCAGCGCTAACTCACTCCTGAAATGGCAAGTGGGTGTTCAGGAACACTATGACTTTTAGCTGTATCATTTAATTTTTCAACTGAACTTTAAGTAATAAATCTGTTGTCAACCTATCTGTGTCACTCTGAGAAACATGAAGAATGAAACTGTGAGAAAAGTAAACCAAAGCCCATTCTTTCCTTCATGGCCAAAAGCAATAGACCACCAGCTAAATAAAAATGCTTGTCTCTTACTCACTGAAAAACGCATATTGAGTCATGTAGCATATTTTGCCTACCTCTAAACTGAGCTAGAGATCATGTATTTGCATTAACAAGATGTTTTGTTCCTGCAGTTGTTTTAACTAGTAAATTACTCACTAAATAATTGGAAATCCTTGAACCAGAATTTTATGTTGATTTCTATATGTAAAAAAGTAAGATATTTAAAGTTTTTCTAAGACAATAAAAAGCTAAATGAGTTTGTGGAGTGTGAAAAGTACTGGGAAACCTTTTAGAATTTTATCGTGAAAATTTGAGAAATCATTTGACTTACCAGTGTCAGTTTCATCACCTGCAAAATGAAGCAGACAGTTTCAGATGGTTTCTAAGGTCAGTTTCAGCTCCAACACTTGATGCCATTCTAATATCATCAATCACGCAGGTCGCCTCTTATTCACATGTATATGATTTTAAATGATTATCACTTAGAGAAACCTGCATAGTTAAGGTATGCCATTAATACTGTACTGCAATTCAATATGTTCATTAAATTTTGTTATAGAATGGAGATTTTTTTAACCTCACCTGCAGAACTTAGCTTACAGACTAAGCAGAAAGAGCTTTCTGAAATAGACCTGAAAAACTGATATTTTTTCTTATCTCTCCATATGAATTTAATGCTAGATGTAATCAGCATGCCTAATGAACTGTAAGTCTCACACCTGTCTCTGCACCCTATATGCTCACGTCATTTCATGATGCCCCCTTTCTTCCATGCATTTCTTTATTGATGCAATTGTAGAATAATGGTGGCCAGTCATGAAAATCACTGTCTACATTTAGGCCTCAATGTGACAAAGTCTGTTGTTACATGCAGTATTAGGAGTTTTGGGGACAGAGGCTGTCCAGCATCTAAGGTTCTTCTCATTTACTGTCTGATGAAAACCAAAGTTCAGTATGCATGCCAATGAAAGACCATGAAGTTTTCATATAGTTTGCTCCTTTTCGTTTCTTTAAACACCAATGTTCTTATAGTGGTTACATAATCTTCTGTTAGGAACCTTATCTCCTGTGGTGAAAGAAACTAAAGGAACATGAGCTTGAACTGACCTTTGGATAAGTATGATTCTATCATTTTTGCAGCTTTAGAGAAAGAATATTGGGTTATCTCTAGAAGAAAACTAGTTTGTGACTCAAGAGAGCAGAGAGAAAAAGAAGAGTACTAACCAGAGAGCTATTTTTTAATTCCCCTAAATTTAAATACTATCTAAAGCAAAGTTCTCTTACAACTATATGAAAAAGCAATGCGTTTATGTTCACATGTGCATGTGTGTGTGTGCATACAGTTACCATTATGGAGCACACTAATCATCTATTAAATGCTAAACACATTAAGAAACAATCAAGAAAGTAATATATTGAATGTTAACTTTTGCTGCATATTTAACTGGAGACTAAATAGATATTCATGAAAAGTATTTTGGAAAATAAAATGTGTCAATTTTTTTTTTGGTATTGGGGATCACACTGAAAACCTTACACTTACCTCACATTTCAGCCACTGAGCTAAATCCCCACCCTCAAATTTGTAAAATTTTAAACATCCGTACCTGTTCTATGCAGTAAGAATAATCAAATTCTACCAATTCATTTAAGATACTTATTTTAACTTTTATTTCAAATAATAAAAAACAAATGTATGTGGGTAATTTCTGGAAATATGAACAATTTTTGTAACTTCAGCAGTCTAGGTTGATAACTTTACTTTATAAAATCTCATAAATATTCAGGTGAATCAAAAGTACATAGGACACATCCTTGTATCTAATGGGACCATTTAAAAACGTATTGTCTTAGTAAATAATTACAATGTTTTACAAAGAAAATCTGAGATCACAGAGGTTTTTTTCTCCCTGTTACATGATATAACATTTTACGAATATTTATAGTGGATTATTCCTAATACTAAATGGATTGTGGTAATTCAGTGTAATATTGTGAATTCTTCATATAGCAAAACGCCTATTTACCATACTGTTTAAACACTTCACAAATACTTAATAAGGAGGAAAATGGTACTTTTCAAGAATTCTTTAACATCTTTTCTTCCAAAATAAGTCCAGCTGACAACAAATGATTTACTAGTAGTGGTTATATAAAAAGCTCAATGCAGCCCAGAGCAGCCTGCAGACACAGTGACTGCCTGACAAATGGCAACACTCAGGCTGGGTCTGAGGTTGGAAAAAATCCCTGAATTAATCAGAAAGATTATCAAATGCACCCCCAATTCCCCCAAAGTGGAAACAGGCTTAATGCAATCTAGAAATTGGATTGCTCAAAAAAAAAAAAAAAATACCCAAGCAAGTTAGCAAGAAATTATTGTGTACCTATTAAGTTTCAATATTGTTCAAAGTGCTCCATAGACCAAAATAAATATGGTCTTTGTTATGCTTTCCTCACAGGAGTCTGCAGTCTCAGCAAGAAAAGATTTTATATACAAAAGGAAAAAAAAGAGACCAGCCTCAACTCTCACTCGCACACACCCCTGCCCCCTTTGCCCCACTCCCAGCTTCATTCCTAGGCTCTCAATGAGCAAAACTGTCTCCCTCCTCAGACCTTCTGCAGATACTTAGCCTTGTGAATCTCTATTTTTCTATTAGACTACGTTTTAAATACTATTTTCTCAAGGAGACTTCCTAAGTATTCACTTCTGACAGAATCTAAATTAATCCTTTCAGCTTCATTCTTTCATAGAATCCTATGCCTTTATTCTCCTGAAATTTTTCACATTTAATACCTATCATTTAATTTTGCAGCTATTGATTTTATATCTTCCTTCTAAACTAATGGCATGAGCTCCACTTGGGCAGAGGCTGTCTGATTTGTTAGACATTCCATCCTTTAACTTTCCACCATGATTTCTCACCCTCAGCCCTATTGATGAGTCATGTAACATAATTTTTTACTGGGAGAGGTAACCCTGCGAATGGTAGCAATCTCTATGCCTTCTGAAGAAAAGTCAGAAGGCACCTAACTGAAATGTGATCAATAAAACTGTCTCCAGAAATTTCCCAGTGTCACACAGGGGACATTTTTCTTGAGTGAAAGAGATCACTCTGTACCAATTATCAATATATAATACTTTTAATGAATAATTAAATAAATAAATCAATGAATTAATTAATTCATATTAATAAATAATGAATACATTAATTAAATAATTAAATAATTCCAGAATTTAAAAACTGGTTTTATTTTGGGTTGGTGTGTTAATGTTAGACTTTCCAGGTTAATGTTTTTGGCTTCATCACTGAAATTATTAAGTGAACTGGTGTTTGGAAAATAATGTAGCTCAATTTTCTGTGTATAATATATACACATCTTTCATAACTAGTTATTGGGAACTACTACTGTGTATAAACTTTGTTGTCAGGAAGTGTGTAACAAACATGACCACTGGTTTTGACTTTAGATTTTAAACTTGTGAGCTATGTATAAAATCAGTACTCCTAAAAGCTAAATCTGGTATGTTATGCAGGTTGAGTAGAGGAAAAGTATCCCACAGGTTTTTGTCAGTGGAATATTAAAGGTATCAAGACAAGCAGGCAATCACCATGCAACAGGAACAGTGAAGTAGAAATAGCCTGAAGACACTGACAATTTGTGAGACAGCCAAACATCTTAGAAGAATAAGGTCCTCCGGGAGGTTTGGATAGCAGTGAAGATGACCTTTCACTCTCCTTCCTTCTCCCATTCATTATTTTGCCATTGATTTCAACACTAAGCTCAATTCCTATCTCTCAAAAATATCTGACCTGACACTCTTGTTCTATGTGAATCTCTCAGCAATTAGACTTCTAGTTCATCAACGCCATGTCATGCAACAAATCATTGTTTAACATAGTATGTTACTATCCCTTTCAGTTTTGATAAGCTGGTGCATGCTAGACTTACTATTACCTATTGTTTTTTATATTCCTCAACTTTAGTTGCACAGGAATGATTTTTTATTTTATTCCTTAATTCTGCAGTTATTGATAACAAATAAAGAAAACATCCAGAAACCAGTTAGCAGAACTGTTAGAAAAACCTTATTATCTCAACCATACTAACTAGAAATGTGATTAGTAGGTGCTTCTTGTCTAGCTCTAGTTATAGGAAAATCACGATTTCATTTCCATTTTGAAGCCTTTTGAACATCTTTTCCAACTTTTACAAACATAAAATATAACTTTTCAATCATGCGTTATTCATCTGCTCACATCTATTTTGGAATATCTCCTTGGTTCCTGTGCTACAAAATTCAATTCTGTAATAGGCCTTTTTATCCATCATTGCATTTTGCACTATTTCTGTTACTTGCAGTCAAACATGGCCTGAAAACATTGAATGGGAAATTCTAGAAATAAATAATTCATAAATTTAAAATTTGCCATCTTGAGTAACACAATGAAATCTTGTATTTCAGTGTTTTACCTTGCCCTTGGTATAAATCATTCCAATACCTAGTGTATACGTGCTGTATATGCTATCTTCCCATCAGTTGCTCAGCAGATGTCTTGGTTATTATATCAGCTGTCCTGGTATTTAGTGCTTGTGTTCAAGTAAATCTTACTTTACTTAGTGATGGCCGAAATGTCCAGGAATAATGATGCTGGCAATTCAATTAAGCCAAAGAAAATCTATAAATTACTTTCTTTATGTGAAAATGTAAAATTTCTCAACTTAATAAAAATGTGACGCTGCTAAGCTCTATAATAAGCAACCATATTCTACGCACAGAATTTTGAAGAAATGGAAAGCCACTCTAATTTTGTAGTCACACCTAAAACTGAAAAAATTAAAGCCCTTCTTTCTTTGTGATAGGTTTAATGGTAAGATGGAAAAGGCATTAAGTTTGAGTACACACCCTTAGGAAAATACGTAGTGTATACAGAATTCAATACTATTTGATATTTCAGGCATCAACTATAGGTCTTAAAACATCTGTGGGTAAGAGAAGACAAACATACATGTTGTCATTTTGAACTTGCTATGTGTTTGCTTAAAAATAATTGGATGCATGAATTTTCTTGTATTACATATTTACTAAGTATACTAAAGGCTGGGATGTTGTGAGTTTCTTTTTATTTTTTAATACCCTCATATGCAATATAGTATGAAATAAAAATTTGATTTTATGAATTGAGGCTGCTCTTTCTGTCATACATACAGATAGTAACTTTGCTGTTTTTTGATACGTCTGCACTAATTTGTTCTTGCTGGGTCTCAAATTTGAATGAAGTTTTATAAAGAGCATGTGAATCAGTACTATGAATTACATAATAGGAGAATAGTGAAAAAAGGGAAACTAAGATATGTATTCAGATTTTTGACTTATCAAATATTTGGTTGAGTTACAATTTCCTAAATCTGCAATATTATTCCTGGTGTTAAAAAAACAAAATAACTGTATAAATGTAAAGCATTGATAGAAGTTTAGCATAATTGCTTTAATCTGCAATAAAAATCAAGAGATATGAGCATTATCCTGATACTGAGAAAAGCTAAATTATTTTAGGCCATAGTAGTAGAAGTGATTGATGTGAGCTAGACAGTGATCATTCCATATCACTGTTCATTGTGCACATGACCCTTTAAAGTTGTATACAGCGTAGGATGCTATACTTTGAAAAGAAATAGCTGTGCATGTTGGTAGGAAGGAAGTAGTTAAAAGATGAGCAGGATGACGAAAGATGTTGAAAACAATCAGGAAAATCTAACTTGGAAAAACAGGTTGCTTCAATATGAAAAGCAGATTTCATTTAGTGAAAGGATCATCACATGGAAGCAGTCCTATGAAGTCTTTTTTACCATTAGATTATAACAGGTATAATGATATTCTATGGGATGAAATATGCTTGATTCAATATAAGGAACTACCTCCTACCAGCCAGTGGCATTTCAACATGGAAAGCACTAAGTGTTGAGGAAGTTATTTTTGGATAATGTTAATTATTGATATCTATGCTTCACCCATCTGTTACAACAATAAAACTAGATTTTAATACAGTATTTTATTAAATTAAATTACATATCCATTAAAGAGACAGTATAGTTAGGGTTTAAACTATAAAAAATAGTCATTTATAGACATTTTCGGAGCATATCTGAAATCTGCAACTTTTTACAACTCATGAGCACTCCAGGAATTTAAACCTTGTGAGTTTCAGGAGCCCGCTGTAGACAGAACACGGAAAATTAAGGTGCAGAGACCACAGTTAGCAAGCAACACTTAAACTTGATAAAAATGCACACAATGTTCTAATACAAAAATGTTCTTTCTTTCCTTCCCCCCTTTCTTCTTGCATCACTGTTGAAGCTTATACCATTATGATGAAGGAGTGGTAGCATTTTGTAATGGAAATAGTATCTTGAGACATAAGAATCCTGCACTCTTTTCTGAGCTAGGCAACTAACTGAATGGTGATCTCAGTAAACTCAGCTTCCTTAGGCTTGAGTGTCCTCATCGGTAAAATAAAAGAATTAAATTTGGTGCTGTCTGTGGCGTTTTCCCATGTGAACATTCCCCAACTCTAACTTTACATTAATAACTGCTTCTCATCTCAGGAGAGAAGATTTAAAATCTATGAATTTGGTCTCAGCAAATAGTGTATAATATATGAACAATATTATTCATACACTTTCTCTGATTCCTAGTCATGTGTGAATTACTTTTATAATTAAACATGAAACCATATTACGTTGTTGTTAGGGAGAGAATAAAATAAGCCAAAATATGAATCACACAGTAATTCTATTTCCTTATTTGAATAAACATAGGAACAAATCTTAATCCTTTATTCTTTTTCCCATCTCAGGTATTTCCAACAGGGGCTTCTTCCTAGAGTTGCTGTTTTTCAGGGTACCTCAGCCATGATTTCCAAATCCTTGCTGTTTTTGTCGAGAGGATTTCAATATTCCTTCTTTCTCAATTGTTCTAATCTGTTCTCTGGGACCTTTCATCTTTCCTTCAAAGCTCTGCTCACATCCAAGTCAATCAAACTCCATTTCTTAGCATTTGCGCATAAAAGCAAGTGAAGACTAAATTTAAAATAGTAACATAAAACAGGTTTCTATGTGATGACTCCGTAATGTCCAAAGTTGTATGAACGTGTTCATTCTGAAGCAGAGAAGGATAATGTCAAGAGCTGTTTAGCAGGGAACAGAGATGTGGAGAGCTGCTGTTCCCAGAACATGGGATTGAACATGTGTCCTTCTATTTGGGGACCTGCTCTCTCCTTCTGCCTGCCCTTCTCGAATAAGCTGTGTAGACACGGTTTACCATAGCCAGAACACTTTCTATTTTGCTTTAATGTTACTTAAGATGAACCATGGGGCCTTTGCAGTACCCTCAAGCCTTTTTATTTTTAATTATTGAGACAAGTTCTTGCTAAATACTGAAGTTCCCAAATTAGGCTCAGTCTCCTAATCCTCTTGTCTCACCCTCCAAGAGAGCTTGGATTAGAGGTATGAGCACCACTTCTAGCTTACCCTCTCCTTCGCCCAAATTACAGAGGAGAAGTCAAAGTGTATTTTGTTCACGGGAGACCCATTTAGTGATCTTTTTGTGCAGACAGCTCTTTTTACAGTACATCTCCTAAAGTTTTGGGCTTTCATTGCCAAAATGGCCAGGAAAATGTTGTATTGCATAAAAGACCTGCAGGTTCCTGGACCTGACTATTTCTCCCATAGAAAGAAGAACCTTCCTATTTTCTACTAAATTGTTCCTTGCCCCACTTTTATAATAAGTCTCACTATACTTAAAACAACATGAATGAACTCTACAGTCTGAAATCAGAACAACTAACTGAAATAATAAATATTTGAGGCTTAATTTCAAAGCTTGTACACTCTACGGTGGTTGGGGTTGGGTGGGCTACATGTTTCTTTAACTGGTAACTCTCATTGCTCGAGCATTACAGCGGAGTGGTGTACCGATTTTCTAACAGCGCATTAATATACTTATTACTGCTTTATCGTCGAACCCTGCTTTCCCGGTTGAGCCTATTATTCTGATTTTGATTTTACACAGGACAAATAACGGGCAAGTTGTAAGTGGAACGTGGATAACCTAACTGCTCAGCCTTCTTTCCCTGGTGTCCAGTTGCCTTTGTGTTTTCCAGGGTCTAATTATCTTTCTTGTCTCCCGCACTTCCTTCAACTCTATGCCAGCCAGGGCTGTCCTTGCTGCACTGTGAAAACACCTCACATCCCTGTCACCCTCGTCATTCACACCTGTAGTACTCTGTGTCCCTATGTCCGGAAAATCTTACCTCGAATATAAATATGGTGACTTTCATCTATTTAGGCCTCTAATCACAGCTTTTTCTCTTAAAACATGCAGTCTTTGTTTCCTCATTCATACTTAGCACACCCATTGCTCTCTGTTTCCTGACGTTTTCCTTTTGTTTTACAGTGTTAACACTACTTGACATTATTTTAGCTATTACTTGGTTCATTATTACTATGTTTAAGATATTCTGTCTAGGAAGAAATATTTATGAGTAAAGAAATTATGTCTCATCTATTCATCACAGTGTCTAAAAGATACTATGTTTCATAAAACATGTGCCTAATAAACATTTATTTGATGAACAAACAAAAACATAGTAAAATATATTCCAAGTGTCATAGATTTATAAGTGTATACCTAGAGAAAAATAAGCAGACAAAAATACCTTACATGAGTCACAAATTTACCTGCAGGTATTTTTAGTGATTTTGGCTGAAGGATTCCCTGGTGAAAACACTGAAACTCATAGATTAACCAAAATAAACCTCTGGTCTGTATTTCAGTCCCAGTATTTCTTAAAGTGACATCTCACTGATCTTAGTATACATTTAGGAACACAAGGATGAACTACTTTTTTGCATTTCTTATAATTATTTTAAGCAAAAATATTCAAATTTGAGCTACAAGTATAGCTTAGTACTATAAAATTTGCTTAAACCTGGATTCTATCACTATTACTATAAAACAGAATCTTTTAGCTTGAAATCATTTGATTTTTAAACAACTACGGATAGTATGAAAATCAAAACTTTATAAAAATTATCAAATATTTCTTTTTTGGTGTATTAACATAATTGCATATATATATATATATATATTAATCAATATTAGTGCTGGGATTTTAAGGGAATTGTAAGATTTTGCAGCTAAGCACTGATGGCATTTTAAAAGGAAACTAAAAGCAAATTAGGTGTACAGTCAATAGTATTGTGTTTCTATACGTTTTCTCCTGACTGAGTATAAGAGCAGGATTTCTTGCCCACCTGTTTATCAAACCATGTTAGGGTGGGATTTCTGGTGCTAAATGGGTAACCTTTGACTAAAACAATGTCCAATAGATGGATGTAAATTGTCTGTCTCCAGACCTAAGGGCTCAAAAACAGCATCAGAGGACAGGAGCCCCACAAGCGCGCCCATTACCAAGACAGCCCTGTGGCTGTGCACGGGGGCAGGAGGTTACCGGAAGCCTACAGGCAAAAATCTCACTTCCACTTAGTACCAATTTCTCTCACAAGTGTAAAGGAATATACTCTGTAAGCCAACATCATTCAGCCTGCAGATTCTCTCTGCTCAGCTCTGAGACACTGACTATCCTCCTAAAGGTCTGATTAAGAAGGAAAAATAGGTTTGTCTCCAGAAGCATACTAATTTCAAGCTTATGTGAGTGTTCCCATAGATAAATTCACCAAGGTTACAGTGTGCTTGCTTAGCAATTTATCTAGATTACTGAGAAGAGAGTGCTGTAGAAAAAATACTTCCCCAAAAGCTAAAATAATCTTTTCTATTAGGTATGAAAAGAAAGTATCTGAAAAAAAAAACCACTAATCTCAACAGAATTATTGAATGTTAAAGAAAATATCGTGGTCTCTGCAGAGCCTGCACTTAGGTTGTTAACAAGAAGTAAGGGAAGAAGAATAAAAGAAGAGAGGAGGAACAGGAGGAAGAAGAAAAAAAGGCATCGCAAGGAGAACAAAGAGCAAGAACTCCTACTTTGGGTTATTGGATTATTTAAATGCAAATTAGTTTTGTTAAACCTTTCTATTTCCATTTAGGATGAGCAGGATATGGACCGCATGCTAAATCAGAGGGTTTCAGTATTATATTTTAAGTAGTAGGACTATCACTGAAAGACTTCATGGAGAAAATCTCTAAATGAAACTAGCTTGGAATGCGTTCATCTAAGAGACATGCCAGTTTATATATAGACCGTATTCACCATTCTCTTTCTCGGGGTTATTTCTGGATTTAATGAACTCTAAGAGGTAAACACTTTGTTAAGCATGGAATGTAGCAGTCCATAAAATGAGAAAGGAGTCTTGCTTTTATAGAGACTACCTTTTAATAGAGCAGCAGACGTTAGTAACAATAATAATAAAAAACACCACCACACAAACACGCACACACACAAATGTAACAAATAAATGCATACAAGCACGGAAGGAAAGTGTAAATACATAAAAGTAAAAACAGCTGCCATCAGATAACAAAAGGATTTCCAATGAGGTGCATCTACTAGATTAAAGAAAGACTTTGTAGAGATGTGCTGCTCCTCCTTAGGGTAGGAGGGTATAGAGGTAGAAAAGCAAACACGGAGGTACGACTGTAGACACATACAAACTGTAACATGAGGACGGGAGATTAGGGCCTGAGGAGGTGGAGAAAACTCATGGCACACAGAGCTCTTCCTATCTGATTACCCACAACAAAACCTGGAGAGATGGAAAACAAAATATAAGGATTCCAGAAAACGTTTACATTACTTTTAAAGTTTATGACTTCCTAGGGAAGTTATAGCCAGGGACTCAGAACAAATGGTATGTAATGCAAAGCTGTAGGTTCACCAATAATTGCTTGGAGTTATCTGAATTTTGAGAATTTTCACTTTGTTGAAATTAGAAATACATTTGAATGATTCATAAAGACTATAATTAATAAGTAAATACTTTATAAAATCTAGTTAATATTTGAATCACTGTACTGAAGTTGGTATTTTATATTTTCATGGTCCAGTGTTACGGTTTCAGTTGAAACAGACCGGCAGAAATTATTTTTAATTGATATTTTTATCAACTTAAAGATGAATTATCAGATTGTAAATCTGACCTATGATACTATTGTATAAATAGAAGTATCTTAAAATAGCTACATGATAAAGCAGTCACTGGGAATGTAAAAACTGCCAAAAGAAAAAAATTGTTACAAGAATATTTTCACACTGGAGTGCTTTATCCTTTTATATTTAATTTAGCATTATTGATATCACTCCTAAATTTTTGATATGTCAAAATGATACTACTTAAATAGATGCAAGAAAAAGTATTGATTTGTAAATGTATCCAAGTATGATAATGCTAGAATTTTTTGCTAGTACTTTCTTGATGATTTGTATTTATTTGCCTGAGCAATTGATCATGAAAAAGTCTTCCTAGTCACATTAATACCCTTCTTTGTGAACAGTGGTTCTACTTCTCTGTCATTCCTGTGAGAAGAACTTATGTGCATCTAAAGAGACTTAAAAGTGAGAGAGTTAAATGTTGAATTTCTGTCTATAAAAATATGCTTACCCTTTATGCCTATGGTTGATAATTATCTTGTTTACACTTGACTTGTCTTAATTTTGACACTGAATGTAGAAAAGTGAAAATGTTTAAATGGTTAATTTTATTTATATAATATTAAATATTGTTAATATTTGATTAATGTGATTTATTTCATTCTTATTCCACCTATTACTAAAATATTTTTTAAAATATGCCTATCTATTACTAAAATAACAAAATGTATATGTTATTAGCATATATAAACCATAACAAATCTCATAATTATAATAAGTCCTAGAATTATCCAAATCTGAAAGTTTCAAATTTCCATTTTGAATACTATATTTAACTTCCTGTACCTAAGGTGTGACACTTCAACTGCATTGTCCACTGGATGGACTTGAGAGCCACCTAAGAGACTGCTAAAGCACTCTTCAGGTTGTGTCTGTGGAGACCATGGAGGCAGGACCTCCTCCGGGGCCCTGTTGCCCTGCTCTGCTTCCTAGTGCTCATGGGGCCAGCACTATCTTCCCACCAGGCCCTCTGCCATACTGCCTCTGCTTTAGAACCAGCCAAGTATGCACTGAATCCTCTGAAATTATGAGTGAAAAAAATCTCCTTTCTCGTAAGTTGTGTGTGATGGTATTGTGCCTCCATGATGAAAAACTGACTAATAGATCAAGTCATGAGGACATTAAGTTAAATTTTATAGAACTTGTTTTTCTCATCTCAGTCTTCCTGTAAAAACCTATACTTCCTTTGAAATACAGATATTCTAACTTGTTTAGAAAATGATTTTGTTATTAAACATATTATTTTTAATGAGAAATTTAAGTTAACAACAGTAATGAATTTAACTGGTATGTATTAATAGAATGAATTAAAGAATTCGATTTTAGATACCAACTGATACATATGTATAGTTCAGCATCTCTTGTTTTGCTGCACATACCTATAACACATACTGATAATTCTGTTTCATACTTCTTTCTTGACATTTTTTCTATGGTGCTGTATGGAGTAATTTTTAACGAAAAAAATTTTTGTTCTTGGGAAGGAAGAAGATGAAATGGGCAAATTACAATGGTTCTGAGGAGCACATTAACAAAGAATTTCACAGGAAGTGTTACAGAAAATTGTCTATCTTGAGGATGTACATCGTTAATCACAGTAATGCACCTTTGTGATTGTCATATGGTATTAGAGGAAACATTACTTTTAAAAATGCTTAATCTAATTACTTCTCCTATGTATGTGGGATGAAGAAAGAGTTGGAAGAGAGAGAAAATAATGCAGATGGCTTTCATGGGAATATTATTTTTGCATTGTAAAATAATAAAATCTCATCAACTTTTCAAATTAGCAATGTTTTGGAATTTCTAGGTTAATCAGAGAGACTCTTTCTGAAAAGCCGTGCAGTGACACTTGGCTTCTGGCGTTCTTCTGTACTGAAATAGCTACCACGTGCTGTGCCTCTCAAAGCTTTTGACATCACAACAGACACTTCACTTTGCCATCTTCCTGGTCCCCACTGGGGGAGTCTGTTGCAGTGCGCTTCCAGACCTGAGGATTGAACCACACCATTAACTCCACAAAGCCTTTGTCCTTTTTAATATATGGGCTTAAATTCCTCTTAAATTCAGTAACCTTTAGACACCCTAGAAACGTACACTGTGGAGTTACAATGATCATTGTATCTACTTCTCACCCAAACCCCAGTGGAAAGCTTGCTCCCTCTTTAGCATGAAATTTCTACCTGGCTACTCTCCGTGTTTACAAAACTTTTCATAAGATTCCTCAGAAACAGAAGTCTATTATTTTTAACTGTAATCCTACTTTTTAAAACTTTAAATACTGACCATTCTTTGTAACTTGTTTTAAATTACACTTTTATTTTAAAAAGCCTCAGAATGTGCAAGGCATTTTGGTGGCTTCTTTTAGGGCTTTCAGAAAAACAAAACAGAGAGAGGAGATAACTAAAAAAGTACAACAACCTGTTAAGGTGCCAGAATTCTGATGCATCTGCCAGTTTGGTCACAATGCAGCAGCCAATCAACACAAGAAGAACTAAATAAGACTCTCAGATTGGCTACTTGCAAACTTACCTAAGAAACAATTGCAGCAAATGTTTGTAGATTCTGCGAAATCACTCTGGTTTCCAAGAACAAGTATTAGCTAGATCCTAATGAAAAATCAGCGAATGACTGAGGCCCAACTCTGAATCACGATTTCGTGGGGGTAGACTGTACTGGTTATATTTATACTTTCCATCATAGTCATTTTATATTCTAGGGCTGCATTAAAGAAAGGGACTCTATTATTTTATAAGATCACACCTCCCTTTTATGCACTAGAGTTGATTACATGCCTGTCAGTTCTTTGAGAGTGATCTAAAAGACTTGGTTGATCACAATCTGGTGAGATTCTTCCTGGCCAAAATCATATTTTATTCTTCATTCTGTAATGATCATGTGCTTTTTATTGATCATTGTTCAGATTCAAAAGATAAGTAAAATTTTGTTCGTTTTTAAAAATATATGTGTGTGTAGCTTTATTATATTATATAAATATATAATATTATATAATAGTTACCTATTGTTAATGCACTATACTTTTCAGTGCCAATTACAAAGAGACCTTTAACCTTTTTCTGCTCTTTTATTTGAATGGAATGCATGAAGCAGTTTCACATGTGCCAGTTTAACTTCTTCATGATGTCAGAGATAATTGTTTTGGCCTCAGGGAAAAAATGTGCTTTTTGCTTCAAATGATGGCTGCAGAATCATCTAAGTAAAAGTGAACTAGACATGAAGTCTTAGATTTCTTTACCTTATCAATTATTGAAGAAAGAAACTTCCTGTAGCACAAGGAGAATACTGAAAATGTCAAGACGCAATGATGAGAAATGAAGTAGAGGGTAGGAAAGAGTCAGTAAACAAGTTGGAAGGCAACAGGAGTTTAATGAATGAGAGAGACAATGTGTTAACTACCTTTGCACTTTAGCAGGTGAAATTACTATTGCTTTTGAAACTATAAAAAGGAAAATTGAATTTTACTATCAGGGAAAAATTTCGAGACAAGTCTATCACCTATGAAGTCCACGTTCATCTCTTTCTGGAGTAATAAATGTATTTGACTGTTACAACAAGGAGAATATCCAGAGGAGCTGCACACAATCAAAATTATATAAGGCACATGCCGTGCATTTACACTTCAATCAAGGAGCTGTAAATCACTGTGTTCACTAAAGAAACAACAATTCACTTATTTGTAAGTTTAGTTTCATTTGAAACTTTCTATGTGAGAATTAGAGAAACAGGCTCATTTCTGTCTTCAGGTCAGATAATAGTAAACCAGGGTGCTTGATGTCTTTGCCATTTTCCTATTTTTCTCTCAGGAAAAACAGAATGAGGGAAAACAACAAAACAAACAAACAAACACCTATCATGTTGTATGTCCTCCACCATTATAAGATTGTAAAAATTTCAACATTTCTAAAACGTGCATTAAAAACTACTAGATATTTCATTTGTAAGCATTTATCACTGGTAAAATTTTTGTAAGTCTACTATGATCCCACAGTTAACATATATTTAGGTAAACAGAGCCTTCATATAAGATGGTAACATGTATGAATGAATAATTCACCAACATTCTATCTTTTCCTCTTGTATTCATGGTGGCATTTAACACTCACTACAATCCCAGGAGAAAAATTCTGAACCACATCCTATACATCAGGAAATGGAGATTCAGAGGGCTAAACTTAAGGTTATTTAGACAAGACAGAGTGCTGTTCTGACAAAGCTCCTTCTTTCCTCTCATCCTTATTCTTATTGGCCTTTGTAGATATAAAGCTTTTAAGGATAAATGATTAGAAAAATATAAATGCATGAAATCAGATTATTCCCTACATTCCCTGAAAAGTCACTTTGACTCCTTGAGAAAAAATTCCAAGAAGACTTGAATTTGACTGTAATATTCCTAGAATTATTCTTCACAATTTTTCTAGTCATGCAAGTTATATTATCCAGTCAAAGAAACCAAAGATTCACCTTGTAATTTAATGTCCAATAATGTAACCTCTCCTACTCTTGGCAATTAAGCTTTTCACACCTGGCTACACTGAACTGAAAGTGTTATACAGGAAGAATACACAGGGAGCTTGAAGACCTAGTAATGCTAAAAGTACTGCAAATATTAGAGATTTTCACAATGATTTTATGTTGAAATAACTTTTGGATTCATTAAGTTAACTATATTATTAAAATAAATGTTGCATTTTAAAACTACTTCTTACAATGTAGCTATGAAGAAGTTTCAAACTGTGTGTGTGCTCCTCCTTACACTCCTGTTTTATAGTACTGATCTAAACTATCTTCCACTGTGACTTGTGCTGTTAGGAAAGTTGCATAAAAGTAGACTTCCAATCCATTCTGACAATTTTATGAGGGAACTAGAGAATGTGGGTGTCCTTGTTTCCCTGTGTTCATCTTGTAATATCCTGTTTGTTTTATTTACTTGCTATAATTAGCAGTAAATGCTTATAACTAAATCAACTTTACAGTTTTAAATTAGAATGATAGTATTAAAAAATAGAAGTAAATTGAAGCTATTGTATTAATCAGTGATGGTGTGAGGGAAGGTTTGTTCCATGATACAGCAATTTGGATATGAGAAAATATCAAAAAGGGGAGAAAATCCACTTTCCCATACCCAAAAGCCCAATTCCACACACTCAAATGCACTGTCCCTTTCCCCCAATCCCTCCTTGAAGGAGGCCATAAAACCCAGAAAGGTCACTTTTATCTGATCAGCTCCTTTCTTGTTGTTGAAAACTCTCATATGAAAGCTATCCTTCTCTTACTCTGGAAAGAAGGAAACACACAGCAACACCAATAAAAATCTGAACAAACAGAATTTGGTCACTTTATTTCTCAGTTTACGAATATTAGATGCTATATTTTCTTCTTCCTTTAATACTCATGCATAACTGTCAATAAAAACTTATTTGTATGTCTTTATTTCTGTTGTTAGACGTGAAAATGCAAAATATTAAATACATAGCTCACACTTTTTATCTTTTTGATTTTTTTCTTATAGGAATCTCAACCATGAACCTCATCATGAGTCAGAAAAAAATTACTTTTATCTCCTTTATACCAAATGCTGATAGATGGAAGAATAGACAGATAGATAGATAGGCAGATGCATGATACATAGAGACAAAAGTGTATATATAAATATATAGTGAAGAAAAGACCAAATTACTCCCTGAATTTGTTGTAAGACAGAAAGCAATGTCTAGACAGCATGTCTAAATCTGGTCAGAGAACTGGGAAGGTAGATTCTGTGGTTCCAAGACATCAACATAGATGGAGTATCCAAGGTTGCCGTAATCTAGCACTGAGTATTAACAGTGAGATACTTACGGACTGATTCACAGCTCAAAGGAATTATGTAAGCAAAATCCTCCTTACCATTGATTATGAGTTAGGGTCCTATAAGCCTTATTTGCAAAGACTTAGGTGAGATGAGGAATCTAGGTAAGTGTCCTCTTACACCAAGGGAGGATGAAATTTATGAAAATCTAGCAAAAGACACAGAAATAAGGAACGAAATAAGCAAAAGTGTGAAGCACACGAATACTGCTATCAAAACAATGAGAAGTGACAAATTAACAGAAAGACATGGATGCTTTTTTAAACAGAAAATACTTCAGTGAGAAGAATAAAACCTCTTGACAAAATGGTACTTTGATTTTTATTAAGAACTAATAGTAACCTAGTAATACGGCAGCATAGCATAGTTGTTGCAGGTACTATTGCCGTTCATTTTCATTTGAAAGCTGTAAATTAAAACAAACATCGACTGTTCTTGCAAATCTATTTTAAACAGCAGCTAACTTCCTGTGTATAATAGAACACAAGAGAGATTAAAAGCCAGCTCATATTCATTACTCTGGGACCATAGTGATTACAAGTCATTACGACATTCAAAGTGTTTTTAGAATTTTCAATAAGTTAAATGATATTTACAAAAAACATGCAGTTAAGTGTATTTTAGATTTTAAAAATCACCATCCCATGAATTATACAATAATGAGTTTTGCAATTAATGAGCATGAAAAAGGTGTCACATTTAACCATGCAGTTTTCAAATGGAAAGCAGTAACAATTCCTGGTTGTTATTCACAAATATTGAGTGAGACCTCACCACACACCAGACACCATTCACAGCCCTTAGAGCTTAGCAATAAACAAAATACATAATAATTCTTTATGTCATGGAGCTCACAGGTTTGTTAGTAGAAAGGAAATAGAAATAAGATGAGTAAATTAAGGATATGTCTAATCGGGGTGATCGTTAAAGGGAAGCGCAGATCTCTAAACCGTAATGATTTTCTTGGAGGGGTATGGTTATACTTTTAAGACAACACTGAAAAAACGGAAAGCCAGCCACAGAAGTAAGCATGAAGAGGAACAAACAGGCAAAGCAAGAGCCCTTTGAAGGTCCCCAGCTGTGACACATCACGATAGGTTGCATTAGCTCTCTTCTACCTGGAAAAACTACCCAGAGCCGCAACTTAGAAGAGGACAGGTTTAATTTTTCTCACAGTTCCCAAAGTTTCAGCTCAAGGTCAGCTGGCTTCAAGGCAGGAATATGATAGAAACAGTGGATGATAAAGCAGAGTTTCTCATTTCCTGTTGAGCAGACTCCAGGGGAGAAGCAGCAGCAAGAGCTACACCCTGCAGACCGAGCTCCACAGGGTACCTGGTCCGCCTGGGCCCCGCCTCCTGCCGTGTCATGCAGCTTAGAGCAGCGGTGGGTTAGTGCAGGGGAAAGGGCAGCAGCTCTATGATTCCACCTCCTATGCAGGAGCGTCTTGATCCAGTCAAATTGATCATTTCAGCTCAGTGGCACACATGGAAAGAGGCCATAAGAGAACAAGGGAGGGGTGCACTAAAGAAACTGCAAATTTTAGGTGTTGCTTTGGCTGCTGTGGTAGAAACAGCTTGAAGGAGAAGCAACTGGTGATTACACAGGCAATTCAGACGTGGTCAGGCAGCTGCCTGGGGGGTCCAGGGCTTCCGAGCCTTCTGCGCAGTGACGGTAGAACCAACATGGGTTTTTTGGAAGTGTATGTAGTTATGTGATTTTCAGAGATGTTAAGCTTGCTTGAAAGTTTTTGTTTTGTTTTGTCCTGAGGAAATGGCAGATGAAACAGTCGCTGTCTAAACTGTGGAAGACTATGAAAGAATTGTAATCATGTTATTTTGAAAAGATGTCTTTAGAGATAGAAATGTAGGTGGTGGTTAATTATGTCTACATTCGTGAGAAGTATAAAGTCGGGAGAAGTTCACACTGTTGATACAGGTTTGAATTCACCAGTTTATGAATATTTAGGACCAAGAGGCTAGCAAGAATCACAGTCAAAAGACATGCTTTCTTTTCCTAGTGACACCAGCTCATTCTGTGGACCTATACTCACTTCTAGAGTTCAAGAGTTAAAATACCAAAATGACCATTCTAGGAAAAAAAGGGACAATCAGAAGCATGAGTTTCTAACAGGCAAATGAATAACATGTTTCTGTACAAGTCAGTAATTGATTCTATAAAATATTTCTGCTTGATTAAAGACTTTGTTATTTGAATGTGCTCCCCTGAGTTCCTATATTGAAAATTTAATACCCACGTTTTTATGCTGGGGCCTTTAAGAGCTAATTCACTGAGGTAAGGTTATATGAGGCAGGGAGACCTATTAGTGATTAGTGATTAGTGATTAGTGATTAGTGATTAGTGATTAGTGATTAGTGATTAGTGATTAGTGATGGGATTTAAAAGACAGACTGGAGCTCACAACGTCCTTCTCTCACAGCATTTGATAAACTCTGCTGTGTTTTGAGCGATCCAGTAAAAGGGACCTCGCCAGCTGCCAAGCCTTTGCTAACCTTCAGAATTATGAGAAATGCACGCTGTTTGTTCATTTGTTTCAAAGCAACTTTTTGTTGTATAACTTAGAGATGGACGGTTTCCGGTTTCATGCAGGGTTTCATAGACTTGCTTCCTAATCAGCCAGTTTCAAAGCAAGAGCATCACAGTAAAAAGGTTTTGCAAAGCAAAGCCATCAACTCATGAGGACAGAAAAGCAGAGCATGGGGGCAGCAGAGAGAGGGGCCAGGGACCGACAGGGTACCAAGGTCACAGGGTGGTGCACCCAACACTCACCCGGTCACACACAAATATGTGCTTAAACACTGGGGCTATCAGAAACCAACCAAATTGACAATCCAACTGAATGGTCACACTAGTGCAACAAGCTGTTATAGCAGCAAAAAATTGATTTAAAATCAGGAAAAAAACAAACACATAGATAATACAGATAACTCCAGGAGTGTTACCCGAAATTTCTGGAGGAGAGAGTAAGGCAGAGCCTACATAAGAAGTGGGTTTCTTAGTTTTGTTTTGCTTTTTAGAAGAGGGGTATAATAGCATGTTTTCATGCTAATAAAAGATCCAAGGAGGAGGTGAAAAATCCCGGTGAGGGAAATAGAAGAGCCAGCTGCTCGGAGTCGGCAAGTCACAGACGAGAGAAGACAGTGGATAAAAGAGGAGATGGGAGTCACAGGTAGAGGCCGATGGTACTAAGCCAGGAGGAAGTGTGCACAAGCACAGAGCCACAGAGCTCAGGGTGCCACGCACTGCATCCACTGTCTTCTCAGTAAAATAAGGAGCCAGATTGCACGATGAAGGTGAGATGCCAGGTGTATTGGAGATGAGGAGAAGCAAGAGGCATGAGAATGAGATGGTGATCTAGCAGAATAAAAAGGAAACACATTGCGAATCTAATTCTAGAATCCCTCAGGCTCCCGAGGCTCAAGTTAAGATGCTTCAGTCAGTAAGCGCCTATGCTAAATTTCAGCTTCGTTTTGCTCTGGGCTCTGCGGAGCACCTCGCAACGCCTCTGTGAAGTACTCTGCCATGCCATCTCCGTTATGGATTTTCATGATGTAGGCATTTTAGTAGAAAAACAGGCAATAAAACAATCACAACAAAATAGGGTAAGAGCTATAGCAGATGTTTCATGGGGAACACAGAGGAAGAGGCCTCAAGTATTTTGGGGGGAGATGGGAATAAATAATGGTCGTCAACAAACACTTCCCCCATGAGAAAAACAGGCAGATCCTTGAAGAATTAAAAACAAAGGCCGCAGGCAAGGAAGAGTCTGTACAACTGCCTAAAATACTCGCTCACAGGCTCTCCCAAATGCTGTCTCTGGGGGAACGTTCCCAGTGCAGGACAAAGGTAGGCTGGGCAGAGCTGGAGAGTTACTTAAAAATCAGAAGGAAGAGAGGAGCACAAGATTTGCATTTTATGAAGCAAGTGCTGGACTCAGTTCAGAGAATATATTAGAAGAGCGGGAGGGAATAATTCAGGTGAAGAGTCTATTTTCATGCTTGTTAGTAGCTGGGAGTGAACTAGCAGAAATCTCAGAAATCTCTTGGAATCATATTTTATTTTTACTGCACTTCTGGCTTCATCATGTTCTGGATATGCCTCCTACCAAAAACATGTTTGACATTTTCTCATTTTAATAATTAAAATCAACTGTTTATTAGTGATTAATAAGCATGTGTCAGTGGGGCCGGGGATTCAGCTCAGCGGCACAATCACCTGCCTGGCAAGTGTGAGGTCCTCAGTTTGATTGCAGGTACAAAAAAATTTTAAAAAAATATGTCAAGGTATAATATATCACACAGTTAACAATTTCAATCTGAAGTCAAATTTGACACACATTTTAAGTCTATGCAACTTAGAAATTTGATACACATTTAATTGAGTAAACTTCTGAATTTCTTCAAAGAACTTCAAAGAACTCAAATATTTTAAAGTTTTTCAAAGAACTCAAATCATTTGAAAATAAAGGTAGACAAGAATAAAGCAAAAATAAATACCTGCATGCTTTATGTTTGGCAAAAGAAGACAAATAATGACATGTAGTGGCATTTTTACTTAGGTATATATAATAGGTTAGTATATGCAGTTACATATTATTTCTTTAAACAATTACTATTGACTATTAAGGTAAAAAATTTTTATAATGATTTTTGGAATGTAGGTAAGTCCAAAAATACCTCCTACAATCTTTTCAGCCTTGTAAAGCTGCCTGAGATTTTCTTCATAAATTTCATTTGGTTGAGTTTATAGTCATTCACATTTTAGTATGAAATAGTTACTTAGCCATCTTTCTTTACCCTTGCCTGAAATGAATAATACTAAGGAAAAAAGGAAGTTTAAAAAAAACTTGGAAAAATAAACTCCAGTTTTAAAGAGGACATAGGCATTTTTTACCATAAACAATTCTATAAGACTTCTAACTCTGTCTCCTAATCATCCACTGGCTTCCTCAAAGCAAAAAAATCAGGAAGCAGGATATGCTGAGAACAAATGTGTTTCTATGGAATCTCTCCTAACCAGGGTCTTTTCCTCACCATCCTCTGTGCCTGTAGTTGCATTCCAAATTAAAAACTAGTTAATTTATTTAAGCTGAAAGGTCCCACATGATCTCATTTACCTCAAAATTAAAAATATCCATACTCAGACAGCATTTCCCAGATCTGCAAATCAAATCAATCCTTGAGCTAGTGTTGCCGGTCTTCCTGGAAGGTCACAGGCTGCCAACTCACATAGCACTGCCACCCAGGACATCTCCAAATCACCCAGAAAAGAAAGCCCATGTGTTGGCACTAATTTATTAAATCAGAAGCAAAGCTTTTTCCCCTGCATTAAAGCTGTAGAATTGCAAATTGATCATCCCAAGGGGAGGATGAATAACTCCAGTTCATAGTAATGGTTAGAACTGTCGCTTGCAATACAATTCAATTCCTTCTCCCAGAGAGCTGAATTCTTAAAATCTCATTTAACAACTCTAACCCTCATTCTGAAAGTGATGTTTGCGCAGTAAATTAAAGTTAAAATTGAGCAGTCGGACCTCTTGCTTGCTCCCCCCCACCTTTTTAAAGCAGTTTGATTATAGTTTATAATAATCTAAGAACTAGACTCACCATTTTTGCAGAGAAAAAGAGGAAGGGAAAAAGTGTACCATACACTCTGCTCAGTTTCCCCTTTGGAAATATCTGATCTTATTCTGTGTCAAACTCTATCTGCCCATGATGTTATTTTTAAACCTTGAAGAAGGAGAAAACTGATTGATCTTAAATGATTTCTAAAAACCTATTTTTCCCCCATACTTTGCCCATTATAAGCCACAGGGATCAACCTGCCCCCTGCTGATAAACTCCATAGTTTGAAAACACTAATCAAACAAGGTAGTGAAATGATCAAAGTGTAGTAGTCTGATTTCTCCATTCAGTGTACGACATATCTGTGAACTGAAGGAAAGCAGGAGATTTCAAATAAAGACTAAAAGAACTCTGTTAAAGCATTTCTTTTGTACTTGAAAATTTGTTCATTTTGAGCTATAAAAAAAACAGGGGAGCTAAAAGCCTAATAAATTCCTTTGATCTGGACATGGCAAGTTCTTAAAGAGGAAGTCGAAAAGGTTGCAGACTGTCTGCTGTTCTCTCATAATTAGGATCCAACAAACCATCACCCCACTCCCCGCCACCCCAGAATACTATACATCACATCCATTTTAGGAAGAATAGAAACTACTAGAAATGATCACAGTAAGTTCTAAACCTATTCAAATATTTTGACCAAGCCTACAGGAATCTCTTTCTTTTTGTTCTTTTCCTTTCCTTTTTTTTTGTAGCCTAAGAGGGGGGTACATTTCATCCAGGGCCTGGACTGGAAATATTCAGAGGAGTCACTGAGACCATTTAGTATGAATGAAAGGAATCTATGAATTGATACCTAAACTTGAAACACCAGAGCTGGGGGTTGTAGCTCAGGGGTAGATCGTTTGCTTAGTATGCCTGCAGCCGGGGGTTCAACCAGCAGCAGCACACACGCACACGCACACACGCGCACACACAAACACGCGCACACGCGCACACACAAACACGCACACACGCACACACACCTTCAACATTCACTGGTGGCAAGATGGTAATTTAAATTCATGAAGCAATTGTTTTAAAACAATAGGAACAGGATAAATGGGAATATTCAAGTCCAGAAAAAAACATCTAAATATATCTTAAGAGCTGGAATTCTGTGTTGGTTAAAGAAAACAGTTGCATGGCTAGAGTTGGGCTGGACTTCGTCTCTAGTTTACTGCATTGTTACTCCAGGTGTGATCAACATAGGCTTCTCAATGGTGCCATTTTGGGATTTTTAGAAATACTGAGTGTTAGCCCTTAACCCAAATATTCTGAACTAAAGAGCTCTATTTAAAAGGTCCTGGGTGATACATATGCACATTACACTCTACACCTCCAGTCTTCTGAGAGCTGTCACAGATTTTATTTCTAATCCATGTACGGAATTTATTAAAATATAAATGCTATAAAAGTTTTTATTCAGCACTTTATTTGGAATTCTAAACAAGTGGAGACCAGAAAGCGAACATTTTTCATAACATGCTTTCCTGAAACAATATTTTCTCTTGTATTTTTTTGCAGGTTTCTGTGTGTGCTGATGCATTATTTTTAGTTTCCCTTCTCCTTTTCAGTTGAAATAACTTAATCTTGGCAAGTGGATTGAGAATGTCTCATCTGCAAAATGTTTTGATGCAGGAGTACAAAGATGACCAACACATATCCCATTTCCTCAAGTTTATAGAAAATATTAGCAGAAAACTACAATAGTAGGTAAACTCCAATTCAGATCAAATTCATAGTTGCTTCGGAGTGTGCTGGATATACACGATAATATTATAAAGAACGGGAAAAGGGTTACAGTAGGCGTGTTCTTTTAAGCCAGAATGTCTTCTTGAAAAAAACCCACCACTTTAACAAAATACAGTATGATAAGATTTTTAATCACATTCCTTTGAGAGAAGCATAAAATCCAGGTAAAAGAATCACAGGACTAATCCGTAGTGACTCTACCAACAGAGGCAAGGGATTTTAGCAGGGTTCATTAGAAATTTCCAACCTGGGTTTTATTTTTGTCTTAGTTTTGGTTTTAGTGATCAGTCAGGAAGTGAGGAATGCGTTACCATAGGACACACACACACACACACACACACATACATACTTTTTATCTGTAAGTATTACATGCTTTTTATAGATTAAGAAAACTGATAGGTGGGTAGGTAACACATAATCCTACATACGAGGATTTTCCATAAGTTTTCTAGGAACTGGTGTTCTTGGCTGACTCATCTTTGCTTTCCTTTTCACCAGGCAGGTATGTGTTTTCCTTTGTGCTCAATTCTCCTTTCCTCAGAAGATGTCAGTCACACGGGGTTAGGGCCCCACGCGTACTCTAGTGTGATCTCATCTTAACTAAGTACAGCCGAAATTATACTATTTTCAAATAAAAATACATCTAATGTAGTTAGACATAAAACATTTAAATGTTAAATCACACAATACAGCATAATTACATCTTGCTACAGATACTTATTAATAATAATATAAATATTCTTCACCATACCTATGAATAAAAATCGTCATAAAGTATGAAGCCAGTTACAGACATCAAGATAGAAACAACTCTCATAATATTATTTGAGACTAGAATCCATTTCTGCAAACTATAAAAATACTAAATTCTCTTTTTACACAAAATAATTGGAGTGCCATCTATATAACTTAAAATTTGAACATTGCCCACTATTATAAGACTTAACACTTGCTGAGAAACTTTCCATGTAAGAGGGATATATTGTAGTCTGTTAATGCATTATTTTGTTTAATCTTTACAATATCTCTATGACATAAATGTTATTTTCTTTTCTATTGAAAATCAATTCAATATTGTTCAAATGTTATTATCTTTTCTATTGAAAATAAATTCAATATAGAAGAATTAATTAGAAATAATCATCCTGAGCCAGGTTTAAATTCTACTTCAGTTTTGCTTCTTTACTCTTGTCTCATCTTCAATATTTCAATGAGTAAAAACTGATACTTATATAAATGATGTAAAGAAGAAGAGAGAATATAACTTGCTATGAGTTTTTGGAAAGTTTTTAGAAAGAATAATTCTTTAATTTGCATCAAGCAGAAGCAATAGAATTTCAAGGTGGGAAGAACAATCCAGAAAATCCTGCTGCATGAAAAATGACAAGGGAAACAAAGTTGGGAAGCCACACTGAACAGACACTGAACTGAACTGATACTGCATTGTGTATCTTTAATTCCATTATTTGGTTTGGACTTAATTTATTAGGCAAAGGGAGTCCATCAAAAAATTTTTAGCTGAGCCATGAACTGATGAGAAGTTTAACTTAGAGTCATCGGTTTAGTTAAAATGCATAGTTTAGGTACAAGGAGAAAGAGAAAGAACACTTGCACATAAAGCAATTGAAATATTCTGGGTATATTTCTCTTAAGTAATCTAAAGTTCTAAAGTAAAAATTTTGTTAAATATTCTAAGGTTCAAATAAGCTAAAAAGATGATAGATAAATAGATTTATTAGGGATGTTTATGTACTATTATATCTTTCAAAAGATGAAACCATGCTTATATAACAATAAGGAAATTGAACTGAAAATTAATCATATAAAAATATTAAAGCATGACTTGTTTTTAACAACAGAAACATACTGGCCCTGAAGCAAGGCCAGCAGATCGCTGTAGCTGCTGGTTTCAAACAGAAGCCTAAAGAGAACTCTTTCTGTGGTCTGTTGGCCATTTCAGAACTTTGGAAATGGAATGGTCAATTCATCAGAAAGAAATAGCAGCTGTGAGTGTGGCAGGCTTCAGTGGCCCCTAAGAGAGAGGCCCTGCCGTCTGGGGACCTGCACCATGAGGCGCCCTGGGGTGCCGGGAGAACAAGGAGCTCCTCCCCTCTCTGGTGAGTGGCTGTGAGCCTGCTGGTGTGAGGACTGAGAACCAAACATCTCATGTGGTCCAGTCCCCAATCCCGTGTGCCCCCTCTCCCCTGTGCTTAGCAAGGGGGAGCCAGTGAACTGAACACCTTGTAAAAGATTGGCTATGACATAGGGCTGGGGATATAGCTCGACAGCATAAGCACCTGCCTGGCAAGTGCAAGGTTGTGAGTTCAATCCCCAGTGCCAAAAAGATAGGCTATGTTGTTTTGTATGAACTCTCCTTATAGAAAGATAAGGACAATCATTTGAAAGAAAACAAGAGACAATACGACATAGTGAAGATCTCTGGTTTTCTAGCTTTGAGATTTACACTTTCTTATGTCCTGTTCTGTTCTGTATTGTTGTGTTAAATTTTCCCTCTTTAAAATAAAAAAAAAACATAAAACTTTTACTTGATAATTCATAAACTACAGTGTATGATATGTGAGAATCCATAGTCTCCCAGGAAAGGGAGTAAAAGTAAGCTAATAAACATATGTTCAAAAGTGGTTCTCAAAATAGGTTCCCTCTGGTAATGACTCATTGTGGGTTATTGATTGCCTGCCACACGTCATTATCATCCTTGCTTAGCTTTCACTGTCTCCCACACAGACCCCATCCCGCAGACCTGGCCATACAATATGCCCCATAGTGTGCTGTAGTGATCCCTTTTGGCGGTAGTTGACCGTTACTTCACTGAAGGGTAGCTAATTCATAATTGGACTCAGTCAACCTACTGCTGAAAATTGAACCAGAAAATGAAGAGTAAGTGTGCTCCCCGCTGAGTTACCACAGAGTGTGACATGGAGATTTAAAACCATATCCCTGGTGACGTGAGCATTGTGTGAAGTTCTTTGTTAAGCCTTTCTTTTAGTTCCATATCCAGCACATTCTGAGACTAACTTTTTTTTAAAAGAGAATAAAACAAAAGAGGACAGAACAAAGCAAATCAGAACACAACAATGTAAGAACACAGCACTTCAAAACAAGAAAACCGTAAGTTAACAGTAGCTACCATAATGTCTCTTCTCTTTGAAATATGTGAGCACACCTTCACACACAATAATATAAAACATAACAAAATAGTATAAAACCATTCAAGAGAATAAAGTATTACAGAACCTTTAAAACCAAGTAACAGAAAATGAACAGTGGCTTCTATAATATCTCATTTTCCTTAAAAAATTTGTTTATACTATCACACATATTAAAATCCAGTAAGACACAACAGGATAGAATCAATGGAAATAGAAGAACAAAAGCATGGTAGGACTTCAAAGCAAGATGATTTTAAATCAGAAATGGCTGCCAGAATGCCTTGTTTTCTTCAAAGTCACTGTTCATACAATCACACATAATAAAATCAAACAAAACAGAATAAAACCATTGCAACCAATGAATGAAAACTTTACAAAACTTCAAAGCAATATAATGGGAAACCATGATTACCATAAAATCTTATGTACTCTTACCACTTCCTAAACTAGGAGGACTCTCTAACTTTTAAGGCAACAAAAGTAAGTCAGTATTATTCAGGGCTGCATAGTATAGAGAACACAAAAAATCTTAATGTTGCTTTTCCTAGAATAACTTTTTGTCATGAATTTCAAAATATGAGTTCTGGTTTCCTTGAAAAGATATTTTAAGATCAGAAATAATGCATACTTGTATCATATTCTGTGGTTACTTGTTTGTATCTATTGTATAAAATAGTTAATTTGAAACAATCAGCTCAAGCACGCTACAAAAATATTGCCACTGGGTGCATGTAATTATTTACTATAAAAAGAAATAAGTAACAAAAAGACTCTCAAGAAAGAGAAGTGGTTTTGTCAGAAAGTATATATTATTTTTGAGATAGTCATTATACTAAAAAAACTAGATTCTCTTAGGAATTGAAGTATTCTAAATTCAAATAAAAACTTTTGTAATTTTCTTATTGAGATTGTTTTTGTCATTTCTTCAAATTTGAACTTATTTAACATGATATGAGTTTCCACAAAGAAATATGGTACACTACAAAAAATAATTGATCCATCCAGTTTGTTTAATTTTTATACCTTAAGAGACAGCAAGCAGGATATGAATTAATACAAATCATCAAAACAGAAATTTTTCTTCTACTTACATCATGTCAAATCCACAGTGGAAGGGGAAAAAACAGGAAAGTTTTTGATGAGTCACAACTTAGGAGTAAAAATGCAACTTAACCAACAATTCTTGACAAATGAATTGTTTCTATGAGCATAATTTGGTTTTATAAGAGCAAAATTCAAAAATGCTTCAAAATAAAAGATAATGACACTTTTGTAGTGTGTGTGTGTGTGTGTGTGTGTGTGCGTGTGTGTGTAACTGAGTTCTCCAGGTAAAATATCAGCGTTGAAGAAAATTTTCCAGTGATTATTGGACTCTTCAGTACAATATAACATTACTTTCAAATCTTTAATAGCATTTCTATAAAATTTGTTTTAAGCTAAAATAGAATTCAATACAGTTATCTGCTTCATCTCATACATTCATAAATCATTGTTAACTAAAGAGTGAAATATAGAAACAAGGTTTATTTTAAAATCTGCTAAAGTAATATATTAGCTACAACATTGAGTTAACATTGAGAGATAGAGGCTGAGCTCTTTGTATTGCACTAAAATCCTTAAGGTACTCAGAAAGTAAAATTAAGAATAAAAAAACTTCAAGAACATATTAAAATTACAACATAAATGAAGTAAATACTAACTAAAGCTCTCAAGCACTCAAAGGCAAGAGGACAATTAAAACATCAGAATAGCATCTACTTAAAGATTATTTTAATAATCACTATTTATTTGGCAAACTGGCATAACCTGTGTACCTCCTTGTGATAAGAGTGAGACATTAACTAGAAAAAAAAGTATCGTATCAAGAAACTAATTGAAAGTGAAGTGATGGAAAATTTTAATTAATTTTGTGAACGGACTTTGTCTCTGTCAATTATCTAAATTACACTATAGAAACATGGACAAAAATCTGTATTCAAGTTCAGACCAGAATGCTGTGAAAGGTTCCTCAGAGCAAACGATAAAACCGTTTCAATTGTATACAACAAAAAGGAATGAAATTAATAAGGGTAAAAGA
>PVJX010007042.1:0-73371 GCA_004027295.1 Dolichotis patagonum | reverse complement strand
CATCTTGTGAAAAGATTGGCTATGTTATTTAGTATGAGCTCCCCATATGCAAAGATATGGACAACCATTTGGAGGAGAATGGGAGACAATATGACAGATAGTGAAGATCCTGGGTTGTCTAGCTTTGAAATTTATGCTTTCTTATGGCCCATTCTGTTCTGTTTTGTTGTATTTAATTTTACACCCTTTTAAAATAAAATAAATTAAAAAAATAAAAATAAAAATAAATTTTAAAAAAGCGCAGCACCTGCGCGCTAACAGGTCACCGGCGGCTCCAGGAATACGCACCGCAGGTCACCCATCCTAAGGACCAGTCCCGCACTGTAACGCATCTCGCCTGGGACCCCCACCCTCCCTCCCGACTGTGTCCTTCCTCCCTCCTCATAGATCCGCGGATCCCTTCGCTGGCGAGTCCAGAAGCTTCCTCCGGTGATAGAAGCTGGTGAACCTACTCTGGGGGTGGGGAAGGGTTAGTCTCCAGCTCCCCTGTGGGGGATCTCCTTGGATTCTGTCCAGGGACAGCAGGTGACCTGGAGGACAAGGACCTAACATGAACTTGGGAGCAGCGTGGGGCAGGGCACCAGGGTGGGGAGCGCAGCGGAGGGGTGACGTGGGCGCAGCCGCCAGCACCGGAGCTTCAGCGCCACGCACCCAGCACACCGCGCAGAGCACGGCTTGGGCCAGAGACAGCCCAGCTGTGGAGCCGGGTCTGGCCCTGCAGAGCCCCCCAGACAGACGCCACCTCGTGTTTCTGCACAGGAGGCCGAGAGCGGGGGGGGGGGGGCGCACAGGTGAGAGCAGCGAGCTGAACAGAAGCACAAAGGACCTGAGTCCCGAAAGGGATGGGACCAGTGACCAAAGGCTGCGACCCCGAGTCTCCCGTGGAAAGCAGGGGGTGCTGCTCCCCAGTGGTGAGGATGCGCCCCCGTGGAACATCCGTGTCATGTGGCTCCACCCCTTGCCTGCCCGGGGATGTTGAGTTATTTAACATTTGCAGGCATCGGCTTCCCTGCGAGTGACAGGTGCTTCTAGAACCTTCCTGTGGGCTAGCGTGATGACTGAACGGGACAGACCATCCAAGGTGCTTAGGGCAGCACTCTTACAGTGCCCTATGATGCCAGAGCTCTTGGCAGTTTGTAGAGTTAAGTATAATGTGTGTGCATCGGTGTGCACATGAACACCTAATATTGTAATTCCTTTTTCTTGATGTTTACACATGTGGGTCTTATTTATTTCTCTGCTGAGTATGGTCTCAAGTTGCATCCATTTACCTATAAAAGTCTCCAGTGTATCCTTCTTTATGGCTGAGTAGTACTCAGTCATAAAAATACCACATCTTTTTTATGCATTCCTCAGTTGATGGTTGTTTTGTAGTCAGGGGCTGTGAGAAGAACAATTAGAATCAGGACACAGAATTTATAACATTATTTTATGATGGTCACCCAGAGTTAAACACAGAAAGGTCAGGAAATCTGTCCACAACACTAAAGACCCAGAATATTCAGCCAAGGGCCTGGATCCCACAGCAGTGTCCTGCATGAGTCCAGATGAAAATCCAGAGCCCATGACAGTGCCTCTCATGAGTCCAACTGGAGGTCTAGAGCCCATGAGAAGGACTCACGCCAGTCTGTTTTACAGATCTGTGCTGGGAAGGCCTACAGGTCAGTGGTGGAAGCAAGAAAGTCTATGCCAGAGGGGTGAAGGAGCTGTGCTGGTAGGTTGAGGGTTTTACATCAGAGCAGAGAAGTCACACAAACAACAAAGACCAGGGCTCTCCTGAAAAGCACCACAGCCATCATCAGTGACACAGAGGCCCCGAGGTCTTCTGAAGATAGGAACAGTTGAGTACATGCCAGAGAGCCAGCATGACAAATTTTTCCTGGAGATCAAACAGCACACATCTTCCCCTCCGGAGCCAGGAAGCGATGCTTGACATAAGGACCAGAGCTCCCCCAAAGTGAACTACAACCACTCTCACCAACAAGGTCCCGAGCTCCTCCGACGACAATGGTCGAACTCACACTGGGGAAGCTGGTCATGACGAGCTCCTCCAGGAGAACCAACGGCTCAGACAGCAACACATAGGGGAACCCACAACGCCTCACTCCTCTTCTCTACGTCTCTGTTATGCTGGCAACTACCTCAGGTGGGCCATCCATGCTCGGCACCATGCTGATTTAGTTCAGCTGGCGTTAAGTTGGCCACCAGTTTTTAATCCACAACAGGTTGTTTCCAAGCTCTGGCTATTACAAATTGCATTGCTATAAACATGCACACATATCTCTGTGGAATGATTTTTTAAAAATTCTTTTTGGAAGATATCCAGAAGGGAAATAACTGGGTTGAATGGGAACTCTAACCCTAGTTTTTTAAGGAATCCACATGCTGCTTTCCACAGTGGTTGCACCAGTGTAATTCCCTTTAGTACAGTATTTCTCAGAGTTGGTTCCACAGCCCCCTTCCCCCGGTCTAAACCCCCACCCTGTGCTTCCTTTGCTGTTGAGAAAGTGCAAAGTGAAAATCACACTGCAGAACACTTCTCAGCTTCCCGATTTGGGTCATGACTGTGAACTTCTTTGCATTTTCAGGCTACATCTGTCGACTTTCAGCTCTTTCAGCTGGCTCTCTGCTGTGTAAAGTGACCTTTCCTCCATTTGTCCCAAAATAATCTTTCAGTGTCTCAAGGAGTTTCACCTGGGTTCTAGTTGTCTGAAATTCAATTATTAATGTATTTATTTTCACCATACTCTTAGTGATTTTATTGGTTTCAATTATATTATTCATTGTTCATTTTCTTCTCTCTCTCTCTGTTTTTTTAATTCTCATGATCCTAGTTCCCTGATTGTATCCAGCCCACGCCCTTGGCCATTTGCTGCTCTTTTGCTAGCTCATCTTTTCCTTCATTCATCGTCTGCCCAGAGGAATCCTGCATGGAACCCAAGTCCCTACTCAGGATGGCTGAAAGGGGCGCCCACCAGGCCTGGGGTGCAGCTCAGCAGCAGAATGCTTACAGGGCTTGCACAAGGCCTAGGGTTCGGTCCCAACATCACACAAAAAAAGATAAGGCAAAGATGCCTTAGAATAGTTTCTGCATACTATTATTTCAAATAGAGGATCCACTTTGAATCCCACCAACCTTTTGCAGTAACTGATTTCATGGTCTACAAGCACTTCGTAAAGATGTCAAAATCTACGTGAAGAAATTGCAGATGCAGAGAAGGAAGAGCGGGCCTGCACACGCCGGCCCTGGCCCGGGCCCCGTTTGAAGATATTTTCAATGCACCAAGAATACTGTGGTTGATGCACCTTTATGTTCCACATAAATCTGTTTTATTTTTGTTAAGTTTGCCTGGAGAAATGATGCTTGAAGCAGCACCACAGCGGTGACTGACAGCTCCCTAGAAGCACCGTCAATTTCACAGCAAACATAATTGACAGCTCCTAGGTGAGGAGCAGATGTGGAGGAATTGGGTCTGCACCAAGCAGTGAAAAAAAGAATCACAGAAGACACTTGTTCTATTTGTTTTTTATTAAAATTCAATTAATACGGTTAAAAGATAGATTTACATCTGGGCTGAGAAAGATTTTGTTCTTCAACGGTTACAGAAGCTTGCTATATAGCAATATATACTGAAATTACTTCCTAAATATTTTGCCACTTCAGTGAATCTTGTTATTCATTTTCTTACATCAAGTATCCTATTTACCTAGCTGTGAGTGGTCTTCATAACTAGAGACTGTTCAAATTGTAGATTTGACTATCACCTCCATTTTGTGTTCTGGGCACCTGCCTGTGTGAATTAAGTTAAGAATCTGTCTACATTAAAAAGAAACAAATCTGAAATTGCATTTCTAAGTGCACAAGTTGTGATTAAATGACAGGGTGACTGTTTAAATAAAAAACAGACTACAGTTAAAGTCACATTGCCTGCCCCACCCAGAATGGAGCACACTTATCTCATTATCCTTGCTACTTTTTTTTTTATTCTTGCTAATTTCTAAAGCAGTTCTGGAAATCATCTTTCATGAGTATCTTTAGGATGTGTGATCAAAAACACAGTGAACACGGCTACCGAGTGCCATCCGATGGAAAGGCAGACCGTAAAAACATCACAGTGTGTCCCCGTCAACATCTGCCAGACCTGGAACCGTCTCTAAAATCAAAATGAATATGAAAAGTAAATGTTTTGAGTTAAGGACATAGAGGCAGCCAGGACAGCCCAAAGACACTCCGGAAGGAGGACTCCGGAACTGCTGCAGAAAGTGGTAAGAACGCTGGGCGAAGCATGTGCAAAGTGAGGGAGCGGATTTAGAGGGGTTTAATGAGAAATGTCTTTTACTGTATTCACCATATTCTTAAATACCACCTCATACACCCAAATCAATTGAAAGCAGAGACTTGAACAGATATTTAGGCACCCATATTCACAGCGGAATTATTCACAATACTTGAAAGGTGGAAATAGCCAAAGTGTCCACCAAGGGATGGATGAATAAACATGAGGCCCATGCATATAACGGGGTATTAGGCGACCTTTAGAAAGGATTTCTGACCCATGCTACGGCATGGAGGGATCCCGAGGACACTGTGCTAAGTGAGATGATGTGACCACAAAAGGACAAATGCTGAATGATTCCGCTGCCATGAGGCCTCTAACCTAGTCAAATCAACACAGACAGAAAGTAGAAAGGTGGTTTTCAGGAGCTGCGTGTGGGGGGAGAAATTAGCTGGCAACAAGCGCACAGTCTCCTGGGGAGAGATGAAAACCTCCGGGTAGAACTGGAGGTAACGGCTGCACATGATGGGGATGCACTCCGCGTCACTTAAAACAGCTCACGTGCAGCCTTAGCGCAAGGCTTTCACCATGGGATAAGACCTAGGAGAATCTGTCGGAGGAATGAAGTGGTCAATGGAGAAGGGCGTCGCTGCGGGTTACATGTAATAAAGGGCCTTTCAGGAGAGAACAGCCGACATGGGGCTGGCCACCTTTTATGACTCAGATCCAAGCATATCCGCCAACACTTCCGCTTCCTTCTGTTCCTACACAAGTCTTTCCATCTGGCTGGCACTAGAGGAGGAGTGGGCTCCACACACCCAGTGGTGTTTTCACACCAGCACCACACGTGTGCCCACGGGACTGTTCTAACAACCATATACCAAGTGGTCCCCGCCCCATTCTGTCTGTGATGTCCCTTGCCCTCCTCCCATGTGTATTCACTATCCTGGATCACGTGCCTACCTTTCTCTTGCTTTCCTTTATGCTTTTACTATCTGGGCAGTAAAACATTCAGCAACGTCTTGCTCAGTTTTCCTGTTTCGACTTTACACGGTGCAAACACAGTGTGTGTGTACATGTGCGCGGCCTATCTTTTTTCCACCAGGTGATCCCTCTCTGTATTCCTATGTGTGTTGCAGTTCCTTTCCTGTCATTGCTCTATGGTCCTCCTTTACCTGTCCTTCCTTCTGCCAACAGAAAGGTTAATTTTTTATACAAAACATGTTGCCGTGAACATTCTTATACCTGTGTCCTGCTGCAGTGTACATGAATTTCTGCAGGGTAATATACCTGCAAATGCAACTGACTGATAGTTGGGTGTCTTTGCCTTAACTTTAGCAGGTCACTGATTAGTTGATTCATTTCATAAGAGCTGCATTAATTTACAGCATTTACTGCATTTACTAGCATTTACTGCTATGTCTCATCGTAACAACATTTGCTGTTAGTCCATTATTTTGACTTGCTTGGTGTTTACAAATTGACTGCAGAACCAAAACTCAACTTACAAGTGATTCTGTCACACGGATGTCATGACTGATGGTTATGATGTAATAGGTGCTCAAAAAAGGAGAGAAGAATAAAAGGAAACAAAGCTTCAGCCATTTGAGGAACTATATTTTTTAATATTTTAAACGCGTATCAGCACACTCCAATCTTTTCCTCTCCAAATTATATGCTCAGTGTTAACCTATAGCACTCTGTCCCCAGACTCAACGGCTACCCAGGAGGTTTAATGAGCAGTGCAAGCAGTGCTCCTCCCCAGGTGAGAAATGTGCTACATTTGCTTTACTGCATTCTTGTAGCGAAGCCACACTGCCTCCATTTTGTTCCGGACACATCCGGTCCACAGTGTTATGCGGAAAGTGCAGGCCTTGAAACATCGCCCCCATCCCAAGGTGAAAACATGAGGCCCTGTAAGGCCAAGAGGTAAACAAGTTATACGATCTGAGCATGCGCAATTTGAGTTTCTTTGTTCTTTATCTCAAGAAAAGCTACTTGCTTAGGCTGGCCGGGTGGCAGCCATTTTGCTGACCCTTATATGTGAGATCTTTTATTTTCCCTTAGCTTGCAGAACCCCAACACATTCTAATAGAAGACTGTAACATGGATTTAAAAATAATAATGAAAGAAAAATTCTCCACAACTTTTAATGCTAGTGTCAGTACAGTTTATGTTTAAAAATAAATTATTTGTAATAATATTAATTTTGCTTCCTTATGATTGTTTTTTAGTTGGTTAAATTTCCACTATTAACATATACATTTTTTAAAATTCTGCACTATGTAGGCACTGATATTTAAAGGCATCTATTTTAGTGAGCTATTGTGTCTTGGCTCCTAAATGCTAGTTCATGGACCTCTGCCAGTTTCCGACACACTTTTCGTTCATTTAAAACATAACAATGAAAACAAGTTGGGGAGCTTCTCATACATTCCATTTAAAGCACTGATATTTGTTATGAAATTATGCTGTTTCTTTTTTCATGTTAAAATGTTTCGTTCTGTAAGATGATGTTATATGTGCCGTGTGTTTGCTCGATCACTACACTATCTGATATTTTCTGTGATTTATTTTACTGATTCTTCAGGCTGGGAAGTCCTTCAGGAGCAGATTACTGGATGTGATTTGGTGGTGGCACCAGGACTCTGGGCGGTGCTGGTCCCGGCTAGAGTGACACCGCGTTATAGAGTACCAGGTGCCGGAGCTGGTCTCGACCCGGACGTTGAGCAGCGAGGGGAATGGCGATCTCAGTGAGGGAAGGCGGGCGCGCAGTCATCGCGGCCCCAGATCCTCCGGATGCGAGCGAGGACTGCTGGGTGGGCTGCAGGTGCGGGAGAACGCAGAGGGAGGGAAGTGTGGTTGCTAGTCTCCGCCGAACGGCCGGGTTCATAGACGACTGGCAGTACAGCAGCAGGCAAGGAACAAATGGCTGGTCAGAAAGCCGCTTAGGCCGGAGATTTAGCTCAGCCGCATAAGCGACTGCCTGGCAAGCACGAGGTCATGAGTTCGATCCCCGGTACCAAAAAAAAAAAAAAAAAAAAACCTTTGACAGAAAGCTGCGCAGACGTCATAGCACAGGAGACGACCACTGGACCCACGTGTGTGGAGAAACGCGCCCAAAGACACTCACTAAATCCCCTGCTTCGATGACCCCGTCCAGGGGTGGGTCCACGTACGCTTTTAGCCAATCAGCAGCGAGATGCGCTTGGCCTCGAGACACGCCCCCGCTCCTCCCGACAGACTCGTGGGCACGGCGCGCTTCGGCGCCTGCGCAGTGCCGCCCCCTCGCCTCGCCTTCCCCGGGCTCCTTTAGCCAACATGGCGGCGCCCTGTGTGTACTTCGGCGCGGCGCTTTCCTACCGGTTCTTCCTCAGGAGTCGGGTCATCCTCGCCCGGAGCCAGGGGTCTTGGGGAGCTTCGACGGCCGGCCTGCAGGCAGGAACCGCACCCCAGGTAAGGCCCGAGAGAACTGGAGGCCGCGGTCGTGGGGCCGGTGAAGCCGCGTTCCCTGGCTGTTCGCGTGTGAATAGGTGGGGACCCGAGGTCCTGGGTGCCGCCGTGGACGTGTGGTGCAGCTGCCCTCTGCAGCCGGGCTTTGCGACCGCTGCCGACTGCGCGGGTGGCAGCCTGGGTATGGGGCGGCGTCTGGGCCGCGGGGAAGCGGGGCGCCGCGGGCCGGGAGACTCGGTGGGACCGTGATGGCACTGGGCCGGGCGTGTTTTGCCCCGCGTGTAGCGTACCGGTCACTGAAACGAGTTTCGGTAAGAGTTGATTCACCACGCAGCCGAAACTCATGAGTACGGGAGAGGAAGTCTCAGATCTGCCTTCCTGAGGGTAGAACTTGGGGGTTCTCCTGGGTAAAGAAGCAGGTGGCCCGAGGCCTGGGGGAAGGTGGTGAGAGGTGGGGAGCAGTACAGTAGTGGGTGGCGTGGTTATACCGCATCAACCACGGGGCTCCTCCTGGATCCACGTTCAGGAGGTGGTAGTGTCAGCTTGCTCCAAGGGTGGTATTTTGGCCGCCTGATGTCAAAAGTTATCACACATTTGCACAGGCCCAGAGGAAGGGTTGGTGGTTTTTACTATTTGAGTTACCTCCAAGGTCCCAAAAACAGTCTGGGCAGCTGTTAGCACTGTGATCCCTGTGGCAAACTAATGGAGCACATCGCTTAGTACGTCATCACCTCAGCTGGTGGTGACAAAAGCAAGTGAAGCTAGAAGGTTCATTTAGCTTTCCCTTTGGTTCCTTGGTGACAAGTGGAACTAGAAAGTGGCAGGAATCAGAGTAGGAGCAGCTTTGCTGTGCAAAGGTACTTCAGTGTCTCTACTTGTCATAAATGAAATTAGCATTCCACTCTGAGCACCTGACGGTTCCCTTTCCTGAAGTTCTACAAAAGCTACCCATGAATTCTTTAAATCCTTTATCAGTGCAATTTAATAGACAAATACTAGCTCAGCTCTCTATATATTTCTGATTTTTACAATAGGAAAAAGCAGTAGACCAAATTTTTTCCCATATTTTGAGAAATAGTGCTACGAAATACTGGTAGGAGAGCATGTGTGTGTGTGTGTGTGCGCGCGCGCCTTTGAGACACGATCTCACTGTGCAGTTCAGGCTGTCTTGAGCTTACTTTGTAGTCCAGGCTGGTCTTAACTGGCAGTGATCCTCCTGCCTTAGCCTGCTGAGTGCTGGGATTACAGGCATGTACCACCACTCCCAGTTGAGCTTCTTAATTTTTAGTTTCAATAAGCACTTTCTTCATGCCTCATCTTTCCAATTTTACCTAAACAATAATGTCTTTGTTGGTTTGGACCATATCCCAGAGAAGAATGATAGGTGACATACTTTGGTTTCATTTTAAGCACATTTCTGTCTGTCTAAAGTTACCTTTTCATTTCTCCTGGACTCTTGGAGGTTAGAACATCCTATATTTGTCCCAGCCTCCCTTAGGTTTACAGTAATGCCTTAAATTTTTGATAAGTGGCTTTAAAATGCTTTGAAAAAATTAAAATTAAGTTACATTTGCATTAGATACTTTATTCAGGTCTATAAATTACTTACGCTCCCTCCCACGTAATGTATGTGTGTGTGTGTGTGTGTTTTCCCATTTTATTAACAATGAAAATGAAAACTTCTTTGGCAGATAAACTGCTCCCATTGAAATTTTATCCTATCTTTGCAAAGATAGATTCTAGTGATCCTTCTTGCTTTAATTATGAAAATGCCTCTACATTAAAATCTTTGTTTTCCTTATGGAGCAATTTATAAATTTCTCATTTAAAGAGAGCCTGATACTCTTTTCCTTATAGAACAAAGTGAGCAAACTTTGTTGTATTTTGCTTCATTATTGTAATTAGGATACTGACTGCATTCATTATTTATTGATGCATAATAAATTACCTCAAAATTTAGCAGCTTAAAACAGCAGACAGTGGGAGTCAGAGTTTGAGGCCCACCTTGTCAGGTCCTCTTGCCCAGGGTTTCCTACAGCAGCAGCCCAGTGCTGGCCAGCTGGGGGGATCCACTTTCACACTGCCCCATTTGTGCCCTTATCAGGATTTAGATCTTTGCAGGTCAGCATCCCCCCTCTGTTCTGGACACCAGACCCCTTTGGAGGGCAGCTCACCACATCTGCTTTCTGTCAGTTTGGTCAAGAGAGTGAACAAGTGGGTGGACAGTTTTCTAGAACTTAATCTCAGAAGTGCCATTATCTTTTTAATTGTAGTCTGCTTACCAGAATCAAGTCACTAGATTCAGCCTGCATTTGGGAGGAAGGGGTCACACAAGGGCATCCGCCCCAGGTGTCGAATAATACCGGAGTCCTCTCGTAGTGTGGGTGACAGTAGAACACCCTCGTAGGCCTCGTGTTACTGTGTCCGTCTCTGACATGTTCAGGGCTTTGTTGTGCAGTTGCTCTGTAAACTCCTCCAGAATTAGAATAGCATAGCCCATAGCCTTTGCATCCCCAGGGACGAGGACTGTAGCGCAGTGTCTGCAGGGAACCCAGCAGCACTCACCACCTTGTAAACATCGTGCCTGCCAGGGCCCTAGCAGGCAGTGCAGAGGCAGGAGGATGGTTTGAGCTTGTGAGCCCAGGAATTCCGGAGCAGTCTGGGCAATAGAGCAAGACCCTTCTCAAAAACCCCCAAACCCAAAATACTTGTGAAGAGGTCCTATGTGTGTATGTATATATGTGTCCTCATACGTGTTCATGTCACACTTGTTCTGCTATTCTTTTGCCAGATAGGATCGGCAGCTTCAAGAATACTTCACCTCTCTTGTTTTTCATGTTTCCTTAACGCATCACGGCAATTCTCATTTTAACACCACTCAGTTCTGCTTTATAGTGATTTCTCTTAAAATCTAGTACAAGGCCTGGCCCATCAAAGTTGCTCAAACTTGTTAAATGAACTTGTATGTGAATTTTTGTAATTTTATTATGAAAAATATCAAGTATATACAAAAATGGAATATAATGAATCCTATGTATCTGTCAGCGAGCATCAATAGTTACTGCTTCATCAGTCATTTTCTATCTCTGCCTTCACCGAGTTGGTTGTTGTAAATTCAAGACATTTGCATTTTACTTGTACTTGAATACACGTCTCTAAACAGATTTTTTTTTTAAAGACATGGCTTCCTTGCCGCTACCATATCTAACAGAATGAACAGTAATTCGATATCATCTATTTCTCATTCCCAGTTCAAATTTTCCTGATTGTCCAAACAATAATTTTTGATAATTGGCTCATTTCAACCCTGAGTCAAGCAAAAGTCTGTTCATTTTATTTGATTGATAAGTGTTGTCTTAATTTTTAAGTTTGCTGATGACTATAAGTGGTAACTTTTCAGTGATGAAATGATTTTCTTAGATTGTTTAACCTAGCGTCTGTCTTCCCTCATGACAGCACCCTGGTTTCCTCTAGAGGAATTGGTTCTTTCCCATCACATATTCCACAAGGGCTTTAACGTGGGCCCCTCACCCATGAGACTGTCCCTCCTGGAGGTCTGGAGTTTGAGAATGCGGTAGGTGGGGTCTGTCTCACCTGGACAGCATCCTGGCCGCCCTGCGCCTGCTTGGGCCACGGCTTCTGGCTCTTAGCTGCTGGAGTCCATGCACCTGGCCTGCTGTCGTGTGTCCTCCTGGAGACGCCTAGCAGCCACCTTCCTAGGAACTCAGGTGAACTGAAGCAGCTTCCTTGGCTTGCACAGAGGGCTCTACCTGCTGTGAGTGAGTTGGAGTCTGCTCAGAAAGGTCGCTGTAGTCACTCTCAGGAGTCTTCACATTGCTCTTTCTATGCAAATTCTCTAATCTGACATTAGTCTTTGCCTTTTTAAAAATTCCTCATAGTAGTTTTTCTTCTTTTCCTATTCAAATTAGCAGCATATTCTTCTTTGTTACATTTTTATCCAATTAAACTAAAAAGAAACTTCCTAATACTCCAGTACCACCATTAAAGTAAAGTCACCACTGGCGTGCGGCCATTTCGGGCAGCGCTGCTGGCAGGACGTGTCTGCTTCCTTGGCAGCCTGCTTGTTTGAAATCGTACGCGTGTGACCCACTGGTTGTCTTCAGAAGGAAACAAATCTGTCCCATTGTAGCTGTACTGTTCCATAAACACAGTCTGGGGGGAATTCGCTTTCCTATCTTTCTGGTTGGAAAAGAAATCTGTAGAAAATTTTGTTGCGGATTGTTGTTAACAGTGGCAAAGAAATCCTCTCCAGAAGTCTTAGTATTTTGGCTAAAGATCTGTTTTGCATACTCTCAGCCCCATGTTACATAATAGATTGTGCTAGCGACATGATGGACTTCTTTGAATGTAAATATTTTTGTATGAGTTTCTTGCTGGAATAATTTAGAACTTTGACGGAAAAAAATTTAAAAAGCCCTGTGATCATTAATTGTGATTCGTCAACTTGTAAGAGTTGCCTGGCAGGTGATTGGCATGTAGTCCGCACAGTGAGGAGGGAGGGCCTACTGGGATATGTGTGGCACCAACCAATAGGCGTGGAGCCTGGGTGGAATAGCAAGGGAAAGAAGGAGGCTTCCCCTTTCATTCTTTGGAGGAGCTGTGGTCTTGGCCACCGACTTTGGACACTGGTCTACACTTCCTTCCTGAAGCAAACGCTGCACCACACTCCAGTGAGCTCCAGGCTTTCAACTTTGGATCAAGTCACAGACTGTAGGTCTATGTCATAAAATTTAAATGAAAAGCAGAGGGAAAAATATTCTAGGGAGATTTAATTAGCTGGTTAGAAGCTGTATAATATTTCAGTGTTACAATGTTTCAACAGAATTGAATTGGTGGTGAAAATTATGTCATGGAAGAAACAATCTACCATAGGGTGTAACTTCTGGACCCAAACAGTGTTATCAAATATACCACTGAACCTTACTAAGCAGCTCCAAAGGAAAGGGAAAGATCATTGATAAAATACTAGATAGTATATGAGTTTCTTTTGTAGTGTTCTAGCTCATATCCAGTATGAATGGTTACTTAAATGTTTTTCTAGTTTTTTCTTTCAGCCTTTTGTCCACACTTTAAACTCTGCCTCATTGCCCTGTAAATAGCAAGTATCCAGTTTATCAAACTGAGCTGGGCCATCTCACCTCCTACTTCCGGAAGAGACAGTGTGGTAACTGCCTTTCCGTCTGCCACCCCCCTTGCTTGTCAGTTACTGTGTTTCTGTAGGCAGCAGAGATCGCTGCCTCCTTGTAACTCCCCTCGGTGCCTGCTGTAGCTTCCTGTCCTGAGGGTCACACAGCTGGGCAGCTCCCAGGCCTGTGGCCCATGCACCATCAGACATCTCAAACCCAGCATTTCCAAAGTTGAATTGTGTGCTGGCCTCCAGATCTTGCTCCTCCTCTAGAGTGTTTTTTGAAGAATGGAGCCACAGACGCTAGGAGGCTCAGTCCTTCTCCCCAGGGTGGGTTGGTGATGGCAGAAAGTGTGGTGGTAGTGACCTAGAAGACTATATTCAGGATTTTGCTTGAACTTGGGTTTGCTTATATTATGAGTGGATTGTTTCACGCTGGGAGAAAACAGCCTGGCCTGTGATTTACAAAGCCAGCGGTATGGTTGTCACCCATCCGCCACGGAGCACGTGGGAGCGTGGCCTCTCCACCTGACGGTTACTTTTCAGCCCAACTTCAGCCCTGCCTTTGCCTCCGTCTCTGAGGCAGAAGAGCACTTGCTGTTCACTTTGAATACAGGAAGCAGCCTTCTCTGTTCAGGGCAAACATGGGCCAGATAAAACAGGAACAAGCCTTGTAGAACGTTAGAGACCTGAGATGGTAAGAGGGCTGGGGAGGAGGGCTGGTGTGTGGCACCGGCCGGGGCGTGGTGTGGGAAGAGCTGCAGCTATAAGGGAGCAGGGCGCCTTTACCCACGGGGTCACCCAGCGCTCCTGAGACCGGAACCCAGGAGGCGCCCAAGTCTGTGCCCTGCATTTCCCCGGTGCAGCCGCAGCCCAGCGTGTGGCCGAGGCAGCAGAAGGGGTGGGCACAATAACTGAGGGATGGGACAGGAGGGAAGGGAGGTGGGACCTGCGTGCCTCAGCAGTGCCCTGCGCTGTGCCCCGCTGAGCTGCAGGGAGCAGCGGGCTCCTCCTGGCTCATCCCTGCTAGCTGTCTCCTGGAAGCACGGCACGACAGTACGGCCCGTGATTAGTGACACTGAGTAAGGAGAAACTCCCGTGTTCTCTCCTGAGGAGAAATAAACCGGAACATTTATTTGTATTTTAATTATAATTTTTATTATTCATTGGATATTGTAATATTTTCCCTGTGTTTTTTAAGTTACATATACTATTGTAACTATAGTGATAAAATACTGTAGAGGGTACTCAAGGAGTGGGCAAAGATGTGGGAGGAATGGGCTGATGGGGGTGTGTGTGTGTGTGATGTTTATGTTCATCAAAGGGGAGGGAGTTGATGACTAAGACTGCAGTGTTACAGTCTGACTGTTACTTCCAGAGGGTTTAGAACTGTCAGGGCAGCGATACGATCTTAAGAAAAGCCAGGACCAGAAAGATCTGTTCTGATTAAATCCAGCTACAGTAGAATATTGTTTAAAATGTTTTTTTCTGATTCGCTTAACACCCTTTATTGAAGGCGAAATGTTAATGGCTTCAGAAGGAAATTCCTAGTGTGACAGCAAAAGTGACTTCACAGCAAGTATAAGTGTGATACAATGACTGACGTGTTTAAAAAGATGCAGCTTTTATTTCTACTTAGCATGTTGAACCAATTAGCAAGAACTTTTCACAGCATTTAGTGAAACATTTTCGTCATCTTATCTTTACCTTGTCTGCTTCACACAAGGACCCGGAAGTAAAGTCCCATCTGAAGCATCCTGTTGGACGCCTAGAGGCTGTCCTTTTCTCTCCCCATGCTGAGTGCCCACCATGCAGTGCCCAGGTCCCTGCCCACTGCCCCTGGGCGTCCTCTCCTGCAGGCTTGTTTGCCTCTTCCTGAGGGAGGGGCTTTTTCCTCTGCTCCCCTTGGTGAGTGTTGCAGTCTGCTGCCCGTGGCCAGCCAGTGTCCAGAGTGGGGTCTGTCGCGTCCCTCTCGGTTCGTTTTGACATGAATGCATCCCATGAATGCGTCCTTCTCGGGTCATTTTGCATGAGTGAAGGCGCTGCTGCAGTAGGTTAACCTATTGGTCCATGAGCTTTCGAGCAGATGACAGCTTCTGAACTTTGGTTTTGATCTCCTATCCTCCGAGTACCATAGTAAAAAAGATAACTGCGTGAATACCCTATTTTGTTTAGGGACAACCTGCTAGAGCACCGTTTAATATCCCATCTTTTCTTTCCTTTTATATTTCCTGATAGCTATCAAGGCTAATTCGTACTACGGTTGTAACAACGAAGAAAAATGTTCCTGCCTCCAGACACGAGACGTACACAGAAGACTTTATTAAAAAGCAGATTGAAGAGTTCAACATAGGGAAGAGACACTTGGCCAACATGATGGGGGAGGACCCAGAGACTTTCACGCAAGAGGATGTTGACGTAAGTATAGGTCACTCGGGCCGGAAGGCGGTTGCTGGAGAGCTTTGGCTGTTGGACGTACTTTTCTTCAGCATAAACCCTTGTAAATTTAATCAAACTACCAGAATAAGGGGAAATGCCACTGTATTTATTGCATGTTGGAACCCTGACTGCTAAGAGGGATGCCATTCTCTATTCAAAGCAGCACAAAGTCAGGCCGACTCCAGTTTTAATCAGAAACGGATCCTGTCCGTGATTTGGGCTCACAGGAGCCCACCGAGAGACCGCCGTCCTGTGGTGCCTCCTTCTACTCCAAGTGGTGAAACAGGGTGATGGCAGCAGAGTCACGGCGGTGGGGAGTCCCCTGGAGGCGTACACCCAGTGGGGATTGGGGATTTTTGTTTGTTTTTTGGGTGCCAAGGACCAAACTCACGACCTTGTGCTTGCCAAGCAGGTGCTTGTGCCGCTGAGCTAAACCCCAGGCCAGACCCAGTGTCTGTCTCCTGAGATAGAAGTCTGACTTTTCAGAGTGAGGGCGTGTCTAAGTGATGTGACAGCATGACTCAGAACTCTGTTCTAGGTCCTCTCTTGATTTATTTTATGCTCCATGTGAGTGATAATAGTAACACTGCTTTGCTAGACATAGCAGAGTACGCAGCAGAGAAACCTTAAGAACTTGGAAGCTTGCTCTGATTTTTAAAACACAACACTTATCATCCCATGATATTTTACACTTACTGAAGAATAGCGTCTTCATGGAGATGTAACATTTTATGTGATTTCGAGTATGTCAGTGTGTGGCTTAGCGATGTGACCGAGAAGCATGTGGAGGTGTTCCGCTGTGTGTGTGCTCACACTGAGGGGTCTCACGGGGCCATCGGTGTACCTGGGGCTCATCAGGGACATTGCTGTCCCTGGGGCGTTGGCTTCTACCTACGTGGGCATCTGCATCTTCCATAAAATGGTGGAGTCTTCACAAGTAACCTGTACCTACGGATAGCCTGGATGCATTCCCCCCAGATACGTTCAGTGTCTCTAAGTGATAAGCCCTTAGGTAATGTAATTGCTGTGTAAGTACTTGTTAGGCCGCATTAAGGAATAATGACGAGAAAAATAGCCCGTATGGATTTAATATAAATGTGATTTATTTTTTAATATTTTCCACTCAGGGTAATTGAATCCATAGATGCAGAACCCACAGAAAATGAAGGCTGATTATATTATTATCTGTAATCATGTTATGATTTTACACATTTTTCTGCAATTTCCATCTTTTCATACATCGTTCCTGTTGGTAAATGGTGCTGAAGTGTCTCGTGGGCCCAGACCGATGTTTTCGTCTCCGTCGGGATTTCTCACTGCCCTCCTGCGCCTCGGGGTTTGGAATTGCAGGCCTCCTGGCTGCTGTCCTCATTTTTAATCTTAACCTGGGCGGGACTAAGAAAACTGTAGATTTCTAATGCTTTGGTTTTATTCACGGTAGTGTAGTTTGTGCTCCATGTTTGGAATAAAGGAGGCTGAGCGCTGTTTTAACACATAAATACACAGAGTAGAGAGGTGGGGTTCGTGTGTGCCTCGTGTCACAGGGCTAGGCACGTGGCAGCACCTTGGAGGTATCGCATGATTTTTAACTAAGATAGCTGCATATTCAAGAACTTGTGATTTTTTTTTTTCCTAAGAAGAATTGAACAAAAAGTAACCAGTATCTACTTAATCAAAAAATACATTATTTTAAGAATTGAAGAAAAGGTCAGAGATGAAACAAGATTTTCTCCTTCCCGTTTTATCTTATGTGCCCTTTAGAGATAGACTCATGTTTTACCAGTCGCACGACAGACTTTCTTTTTTAAATGCAATGTAATCTCTGCTTCCCTAAACCTTGTCTCCTGAGACAGCTTCTTTTGCTGTTTCCTGTCCTTCTTTGGTAGCTTCTTTGTTCAGATATAATTCACGTAACATTTAAAGAACACAATTTATTGGTTTGTAGTCTATTCCCAAGTCAGGTAACCTTGACCACAGTGTAATCTGAGAACATTTTTGCCATCCCCAAGTGAAACTTTGTGTCCTATAACATTTGCTCTCCACTACCCTCTCCCCAGCTCTTGGCACCCACTTTTATTTTCTGTCTCTACCCACTTGCCTGTCTTGTAGAATCGCCTGTAGGGTTAGGGTTGGAATTCGGGCTCCTATAGTATGTGGCCTTGGTGACTGGCTTCTTTCACTTGGTGCAGTGTTTCCAAGATTTGCCCATGTTGCGGCAGGAGTCGGTACTTCATTCCGCCCCTACCCAGGTGCTAGAGGTTGGAGGCAGGGCCTTCACCCTGAGCTGCAGCCCCAGCCCCAGCCTCTGCTTGGTTTGTTGTTGCTTGTCACTCTTTTATTTTTTGAGGCAGGGTTGTGCCAAGTTGCCTGCACTGGGCTCACACTTGTAGTCCTCTTGCCTCAGCCTCATAGGGTGCTGAGATGTTCGGTGTGCACCACAGCACCTGGCTTCATGTCTCCTTCACTGGGTAATCTTCTGTTGGACAGACACACAACGAATTTGAGCTAGGTCATGAACCGATGGGCATTTGGATTACTTCTGTTAGGGTTCCAGTGGGTAATGCCGCCTGAGCATGCGTGCTGTGTCTTTGTGCCGGCTGGTTGTGATTCTCTGGGGAACGTGCTTAAACCACTGCCGCGCTGTGGTCCTGAAGGGTGACCCCTGTTCCCTCCCGTGTGTTTTACAGTTGTAGCTCTTACAGTTGGCCCTTTGCTCTGCTTTGAGGAAATCTTTGTAAACCGTGTGAAGTAGGGGCCTGTGTGTAGACTCATTTTCTTGGAGGCCATTGTTTCTCCTGTGGATTGACTGTAAATGTGAGGGCCACGAATGGACGAATGGACGGACTGTCCGTTCTCCTCACTGAGCTCCGTTTGTCCTGATACCAGTGCCGCTCCATCTCGGGTGCTCCCAAAGCCTGACAGTGAGCTTTGGAAACTGGAAAGTTGGAGCTCAGAGTTTTAGGACTGGCTTTTCAGTTTCGCAGGGAGCCGTCTAGGATCTAGGTAGGGACTCTGCAGAACCCCGAGACCAGCTTTGGGAGCATCGCATTCTGGTGCTCACTCTGACCTGTGCTCGTGGGACAGCCTGCTTATCGAGATCGTCAGTTTCTCTGTGAGAGTTTTTACAGTCTAAGTTTGACTCTTCTTTTGTTAAATTTATTCTAAAGCATTAATTTTTAAAAATTATTGTAAAAATGACTCAACCCTCGCCCCATTTCTTGCTTATAAGTGCACACAATTAATTTTTGTGTCTATTTTATGTGTTTGTATAGTGAACTTAAATTTATACCCTTACTGAACTTGCGTATTAATTTTCATAGTCTTTTAGTGGATTCTCTGGGACATTTAGCATCCTGTCACCCACAAATACAGCTTTACTAATTTCTTTGCCTCGTAGCTGTCCTTTCTTTTTCTTATTAATTTCCTTGGCTAACGTCCAGCAAGGTTGAGTAGAAACAGCAGGTATTCTTACCTTGTTCCTGAGCTGGGGGAACTATTTGACCTTTTACAAGGAAGTGTAATGTTGGCCATAGATGCTTTTCATAGAGTGCCTGATGTCCCTTTGTTACCCTAGTTGGTTGAACATTTTTGTTGGTGCTGTTGTTTATGTGTTAAGATATTATTAAATGCTTCCTCTGCTTTTGTAAGTGATTCTTTTATTCTATTAATACAGGTGTTATGTATAGTATTAACTTCCAGATGTTAAACCAATCTTATGTTCATGAGGTAAATTGTACTTCATCAGTTTTATAGGTTTTTTTATGTTTCCAGATTTGGTTACCATTTTGTTGAGGACTTTTATATCTAATTCTGGTCTGTAGTTTGATAAGAATGTCTTTGTCTGATTTTGGTATCAGATTAATTCTGGTCTCAAAGAATGAGTCAGGGTTATTCTTTTCTGTTTTAGAAGAGTTGGTATTTATTAATCCTTTAAACATTTGGCAAAGCCAAAAGCTTTTCTTTGTGGATAGTTTGTTTTTTAAATGTTTTTCATTTTGACTCCTATACTGTTCATATGGTCCTGCTCTCTCCTGGCGGCCAGGATGTCCTTGCGCAGAATTCTCAGCAGGACCATCAGTCCAGCCGGCCGCTGAGATTGCCACCCCGGTGCCCTGAGTGGCCCTGGGGGTGCTTCGCTTGTGGGGGAAGCAGCACTCGGCAGCCTCCGAGTCCTGTCTGAAGAGGAGAAGTTCCCGTGTTGCACATAGTAAAAAGGCATTCTGTTGGGAGAGGCCAGCTCACTGCTCGGGTGTTTACTCGGAGTGTTAGTATGTGGTGTCAAAATTATTTTTGTGAGGATTTAATTTACACAGAGTCAACATGGCCTGTAATTTAATTCAGTTACCTAGTTAAAAGTCTCTGCTCACAGTAATTTTCACATAGGTAAATTTAGTGCATTGTGTTCAGGTAAAACCATTAGTTATTTTTATATAGTTTTGAAACTGGTTTTTCTGTACTGTTCAGTTGCTATAGTACAAGAGCAGAAGCCACTTATGAAATGTATTTAGACAAAATTATTTAGGATTTAAACAACTCTTTCATATACTAAAATGTCCTTTGAAATTTTTGCCCAGGTGTCAGCAACTGCAACACTGGTGAATCCTTCTGAAGGGGTCTCGTAATACTATATAGAGAAATCGAAAAGGACCCTACAGCTTAACGAACACATCATTCTATCACGTAGAAACTTAATTTTTAGCAATATACTATAGTTCAGGTTCTCAAAGTGTGGAATTGTTTTCCAGGAAAAAGATAGCATCACTGTGTGAGTGGTAACAACTGTTTTGTTTGTCTGAACCTGTGTGTATATGTGTGCATATCTGTGTGTGTGTGCGCCCATGCATGTTGGAAGTGACTTCGTGACGTTATTGTCATTGTGCTCACTTAACATACTAACAGTCTCCCTTGCCTTGAGGCAGTGGGGAATCATGAATTACATGAAGAGTAGCCCCTCCTTTAAAACAGATACACTCTTCACAAGGAGTTGAGCTTCCTGTGAATACCAGTGCAGAGCGTGCTTCTTACTGAACTTATTTTTTGATGACGTGCCTTATAATTGGAGTGGTGTGGTGGGGGAGGCAGGACCTGGATTAGGAGAGTCCTCGCAGTGTCACTGGCCAGCTTGCTGGTCCCAGCTCTGTCGCCAGGTGCTCCTGTCTCTTGAGGCGCCCACCTCAAGATAGAATAAGGATCGGGAGGTTCCTGAGTGCGTCTCACCGCTGTCAGAGTGACAACCACAGCCGACCCTGGGCGGGTCACTCCTGGGTGCTCTAACTGCCTTTGTCACACATGTCTTCGTCCCCCCCCTCCACGGGGCTGGGACGGTCATCTGAGGTGCTGCTGGGTGAATGGGTTCACTGATCTGAAGGGGGTGGCCGCCTCTCCTGCAGGTGACAGGGCACACAGCAGGCCCCATGGACAAGGGTGCTGGCCGCTCTCCCACACTGCAGCTGTGATTCTGCCTCGCGTGACCTATCGGCTCCCCCGAGCCTCACATTGCATTAATTTTAGTGGATTTCCGGTGTTATGAGTCTATTCATGATGTAGTTGCTACCATTTATTTTTTTACACTGTTATTTTTGTAAGAGGTTTTGCCTTATATATAAACTTTTGAGACAGTATAGCTGATGGGTCTGACTTAGGATTTCCATGCTGAAAAAATACGCAGTTATTAAAAAATAATTTATCCAAAATCAAGAAAATATTTAAACTTTGATTGCAGTTGCTGTTACATATTTAGAAGTCATACTGTTCTTTTATAATGTTTGTCTTTTGATATATAAATTAAAGCTAGATACCATAATTCTTCTCTTGCTTAGTATGGTCGGGATATTAAAGTGAATTTTCCAGATAAAAGTAAGTTATTTTTCATTGTTATGTATAATGCAAACAATTACCACAACCTGAAAACCCGTGTGTGCACATGTGTGTTTGCACATGTGTGCATGCATGCATGTGTGAGTGTGTGTGTGTGTGTGTGTGTGTGTGATGCTACTGAGGAGCCTTATGCACCTCCCCACCTGAATTTCTTCCAGACTACACACAGTAGGTTTTTCATTGAGGGTACCAAGGCTACACGAGATCATTTGGTATGCAAAGACTGCTTTCTGCATGTTCAAGGGTTGGTTTGGGGGTGACATTTCCTGAGCCAAGATGGTCTGCCAGCCTTCTTTGCAGCGGCACTGAGCACCGGCTCACCCTGCAGAGCCTCTGCCTGTGGGAGCCGATTCCCACTTGGACCTGGCCGAGCTCTGTGCGGTGTCTGGCGGGCGCCTCATGGCTGTGTCGCCTGTGCACAGCTGAATCCGCTAGGCGTGTGACTCGGCACCGCGCCTCGGCCCGAGTGCAGCCCGGTGCCTCCTGCTCAGGAAGCCCATGGCCTGTCCACTGCCTCACTGCGTCTTGATTTCTGGGTTCACAACTTTATTTCCGCGAACTGAGCTGAATAAAAATCTGACCTTACTGAATGTTGTGCGTATGTTTGTGAAAATTAAACCCAGTGACTTTTACGTGCTAGCTTTTTTAATGAGGCTTTTTAAATAGTGCTGGTGGAAGTTAGTAAACTAAGAAACTATAACTGGTATAATGATTTCATAGAAATAATTCTGCTTGTGTCCATTGGGACTTATTTTAAAGTTACATCGGTTCAAAGATGTATTATTAAGGCTGCAGTATTGTATGCCTGTTTTGCAATTAAATATATTTGAAAATATTTGTTATTATAATTGCAAATTAAAAAGAAATTGGGCATTGGCAAATACAGGTTCCCTGTTCCAATGAGGAGAGCAAAGAGCTTTTGCTGTGCGCCCCAGGGGAGGAAGCCAGGTCCTCCCTAAATGAGGAGCAAGTCTGCAGCGCTGGGCGCAGGGCTCTGACTGCATGCTGCCTGTTGGAAAGCAGCCTTCTGCTGCTCCTGTCTGGGTCCCTGCCTGATGCCAGTGGGTGCACAGAAATTCTCTCTGGTGGCGCCAGTGTCCCTTAGGGGAGTCTGTTGGTGGGTGCAGAGTGGGGCGGGTTCCGTGAGGAAGGGAGAGAAGTTTGAGCAGAGGCTCTGGGCGAGCCCTGGTCGGGAGCACTGGCCTACAGGCAGGGGAGGCCCTGCCCCACCGGGCAGAGGGCGGCTGTGGGGCTCCTGACACCAGGGCACCACAGCGACTGCCCAGTGGGTCAGGGTGGCTGAGTTTCTCACTCCTTCGCAGGGACCAAAGGAGTTTTTCCAGCCAACACAGGAACACTGAGGGTCTGCACTATTTAATTTTCCTTCGGAGTGAAGCATGTGGAAGTTATAAATTGTAGATTACAGGTATTTCATTTACGTTAAATACAGATGCAGACTTGCACTTGCGTTTACTGATGCCTGCATTTCAAGAATTAAAAGTTCTACATTACTCTAATTTCAGGAAAAAGCCAGCAAATTGATATATAACACTGCTGAAGTATACCAATTACTTTTTAATTGGTACTATAGACCTCATCTGAAAGCAGAATGTTTTGTTCTCTTAAGTGTGAATATGCCGTATGAAGTTTCTCTAATTGATTTGCTGTGCCCATTCCATTTGATGTATCATTTTTCACAATATTTCATAATTTGTGCTCACTTCTAATGAACAGAGTCGTTAGGACAGGCATGTCTAAGTACAACTGACAGCTAACATTAGGTGCCAGATGCAGTTTATAAAGCTATGTAGAACTGTAGAGAACAGTTTAAATAAATTAGCACCTGTACATTAGTCTCACTTGCTGGTAATTTATAAGCGAATCAGTAGAGATGACATTTAGGTAAGTCATTGATCAAGTTAACAGCTGCGAGCCCACTGCCCAGCTGGGATACCTAATTAATAGAGATTGCATTCCTGACCCAGCTCCTGCCGGGCCACCGGCAAGTCCTCCTACCTCAGCATGAGTCTAGTGGTATAGTCAGGTGGCTTGCCCTCACTTTGGGGCACTTTGAAATTACCAGGACTGTGGTTAAAACCTAAAAGCATGTGCATTTTAAAAAGCATGTTTTCAGGACAGTTAGCTTCATTCCATGACTGACTTGGTTTACAATTTACATTTTTCTCTTTTTATTTTTTTCCTTCTTGTCAGTAGTTTTTTGTTTTGAGTTCACACTGAGTGTGCAAGGTGTGCTGTAGCCGTGTTCTAAAGGGTTGTGCACCCAACATTAAACATACTTCATTTTTCTCTTGGAAAGAGCAGTGTTTTTTGTTTCCGGTTTTGTGCCCCGCCAAACCCTGAACCTAAGCCGTGTGTGTAGCAGCTCCCTTGAGTGTGGCATTTGCCGTTCACAACATCTGAGAACTTTGGCAAATTAAATTCCATATAAGCGTTAAAACTGAATATAAGGAATATCAAGGTAGAACTTAAAACAGAAGAATCCACACTCGCCCCGCGCCCCAGCTCTCGGCTCTGCTTTGCTTTAGTGTGAATTGGAGACTGAGCGCTCAGGCATGAACGGTCTCAAGGCCGAGCACAGGGCAGTGGCCTTCGGCCTTGGTCCTCGGGTTCCCCTCCTGGACCCGGCGTGGAGCGCAGGGTGCGCACTGCCAGCCCCGCCGAGCAGGGCTCTCCTGGAGCTCAAGCTCAGCCTGAAATGCAGATGCGCCGGCTGGCTGTGTCACTGGAAGCATCTGCGGGAGTCATTCCTGGGTACCGGCTGACACAAACACACCTTTGTTTTGTTTTGGGGGCGGTTGACTGTTTCCTAGTTGAAGTGGTAATTTTCCCTCTAGGTTTCCTCAAAGGGAAGAAGTCCTTGTTTCAGATCATTCCGAACTTTCTGTTGGTCCTGTTTCGGTTGACAAACTTGGTGGGAGCAGACCGGCCTCCCTCTGGAGGAGAAACACCGGTGTCTGCAGTTCAGGGCTTGAGGGCAAGGCCGCTTCCCCACTCCCCACCCCCGCAGGCCCTTCCGCACCAGCTCCCCGCCACCTCCACTGGCTCGGATGGCCCCACCTCTGCATGTCCTGGTATTTAGGTCCTCACTGTTTGTCTCGTGGGTACAGATGTGTGTGAATGACACCATGGGAGAGCTGCTGAAAGACCCGGCACTTTCTCTGCCCTCAGATTTCTCTTTTCTTGTGTTTCTGAACATCTCCCGTGAAAATTATATGTGAAATAGGTCCCCTCTACAGTTTTGGTTATTTATTCTTCACAATCGCTACCTTATTTGAAACAGCCTCCTTAGCGTGGATTTTGTAGGCCAAGCTCACTGCTTTCCATTGCATTGGAGAGTTGTGTTTGTGGTTCCTGTGTGTTTTGGGAGGCCCAGGGGCTTAGGAGATCAACCCGAGAAAGATCTTATCTCATTGAAGTGTTTCCCCAGAGCAGAGCTGTCAGTCTGAGGCGACAAGAGCCAAGCCAGTAGCTGTTGAAAGAAACTGATTAAGGAAGCCGTGGCCACCGGGGGCTGGGGCCAGAGACAGTCAGATGCCCTGTGTCTCCAGAAGGGCTTCCGCAGGGCCCTCTGCCATCCTGCACGTCGAGTCACAGTGTCCCCAGGGACTGCGAGCACAGGTGTGCGCCCCTGAGCCTGAACCAGCCCCTCTGCTCCCAGGGAGGCTCTTGGTGCTCCTGGGCTGGGAACGGGTTTGACAGGAAGACTGGTCCTAATAGGCCACAGCTTGCGGGTGCCGCTGGCCATGTGCGATTATCTTTAACTTAATTACTACAGAAAATGGAATTGGCTGCCTTTGGTGCCCTGGGCACCAACCAGCGCACAGCTCTGCCAGAGCCTCTCGGCTGGACAATTGTGCCTCGTTTCTTCCCAGCTAGGGACTTGTGTTGTCTTACGTTTTTTAAAAGGAAGACAGTACACTCTGGGGAATACAAGTGCTATCCGTAGGTGCAAGAAATAGTTACTTTGTGTGTGCATTGGTATTTGTGTATCAGTAATCCACATATCATAGGACCAGAGTTCAGAGACGTCAGAACTTTTAGATTGATAGCAAAGCAGTAAATATTTACATACTTATGAAAAAATTGTCATACAGAAGCTGTGCAGTGTGTAGTCATGTGACCATTACTTAGATTAAATAACTTCTAACATTTTGCTATTTTTTTTCAACTGTATATTTTTTGACTGAACAATTTGGCTGTGGGGGGGGTACCTTGACTCAAACTCAGGACCTCACGCTTGCCTGGCCAGCCTCCAGAGGGTTCCTCCAGCTATCTTCCCGGCCTCTGATTAGTTTCTGAAATGAAATGCAAAGTGTATTGCAGTCACGTTTCTCCCCTAAATACTTGAGTGTGCATCCTCAGTGAGGGAGGGTGGTTTAAGGTTAACCACTGCACCACCCTCACGTCTGGTGGAGCGGCAGAATCCATGTTCCCTGGGCCCTGGTGTACTTTCTTTTTTTTTTTTGGTACTGGGGATCGAACTCATGACCTCATGCTTGCAAGGCAGGCACTTAACCTGGTGTACTTTCAGGTCTCATGTCCACTGTCCACTCTGGCTGCTGGACTGTTGATTTTTCCTTTGTTCTGGTTGTGGAGAGAGAAACCCATGATGCAGACGTAGGTCCTCTGCCTTAGAACCCACTTCCAGATGCGGCCAAGGCAGGCAAAGGCTTGGTGGTGATGTGGGAGGAAGCAGGACCGGGACGTGACAGTGGGACTTTGTCCAGAGCTGGGGAAGCAGATCCAGCCCCCTCTCTGCGCCCCTGCTGGAAGGAGGAGAGCACTGTGGGGAGACAGAGCCACGGGGGCTCCTGGCTGCTCAGACAGGGCCTGTAAGGCAGAAGGGGCACTGCAAGCTGGGAGGGGGGCTGGACGGCAGGTGGGGGGAGTGGCTGGGTGGTGTGAGTGGAGGAGGAGAAGAACTGGAGGGCCAGGTGGCCTGTGCTTTCTGTTGTATGTTTTAATTTTTGATTTACAAACAACCGCCTTACTTCACTTACTGTTCCCTCTCTCTTCCATCCTCTGCTCTTCTTTTCACCAAGTTTGCAAGGCTGCGTGGTGCCTGGGCGCCTCTGCTCTGTGGGCCTTTCCCACGGGATCAGTGATAGCTCGTGTTCTCGTAGCTAAGCGAGTGAGGATCCTAAGTTGACAAGTGTGTGCTCGTGTGTCTTTACTGAGATATGTGTTTTAAAGGCAGACTCGCCTTTCCTGACCCTTTCAGCTGAGTTTCAGAGGATTTCAGTGAATTCTCTGTTGGTCTATTTTCGTTTTTTAAACCAGAGGTCACCTGTAAGTCCTAGACTTCCTTTGCAGTGCTTCAGTTCCAGGTTTACCAGTGAACGTCTAGTGACTGTTCTTCGTCTTAGTTTTTGTGAGCAGTCCAGCTGTGGGGTGGAATTCCTCAGTTTTCACTTCCTGCTGGGGTTCTGTTTGTGATCACCCAAGTAAACTCACCTTTGAGTTTGCAAGTGATGCCCGCAGCTGCTCGGCACTCAGTAGAGCACTGCATGCCCATCTGGCCGGTGGTGTGGTGAGTTCACCCGCTCATGAGCGGCGCTGGTTTGCTGTGCTGTGTGCCGAGGTGCACAGCCTTGGCCACTCCACTGAGACAGTGACAGCCACAGGGCTGCTGTGCAGCCGGCCGGACACAGCCTAAAAGGGCTGTGGGTATGGTGGCCTGACCGGAACAGGCTGGGTTTGAGAGCATCTTTATTCCTTTTTAGATTCTTAACCTTTTTCTCCACCTTTTTATTTTGAAACTCAAATTACCATAACATTTGAGTGTCCAGTGAGCATACACACACCTGTGACATAGACTGGCCTGTTGTTAGCATTTTGACACATTCCTATGCCTTTCTTTATGTATAAAATAATTGCTTTGCTCATCCGTTGAGACTTGAGTTGTCCTGTGTTAACTTCTAACTACATACACCCCTCGTACCAGGGTCTCCCACAGTGCAGTTATCACATCTACCATTCAGCAGTTCTGAAAGGTCTTACACAGAGTGATCTTCCTTTTTGTTTTGAATTGCAGCAGCAGGCACATGGTCATGAATCCCCATCACAGGATGCCTTCCCCCTGTTCCCCGCACACGTGGCCCATCATCCTAATCACTTTCCGCAGCAGCTCTGGAAGTCCTCTTGCAGGAATGTCTTCATAAGTTGTGACTGAAATGTGCTGAGTGCCGCTTGCTGGGTGCCATCCAGTGAAAAGGTGGGTTCGTAAAAGCACGACGGTGTGTCCTTGTGTGCCTTAGTCAACAGGTCTGGCACCATGTGACTTCTGGCTCTTCCTCAGAGTCCGAATGACCGTGTAAGGGAAACAGTTTTCGTCAGTTCAGGACATCGAGGCCACCATGACAAGGTAATTAAACACACGGAAGAGGGCTTCCAGAACTGCTGCAGAAAGGGCAAGAGTGAGGGAGTAAGTGTGTGAGAAGTGAAGGTGGGTACTGGGGGGGGGCAATGTATCTTTTGTTGTAATAAGTTTTTTTAATGGTTAAGTATTCTCCAGATTTTTCAATCACATGTTGTCTTACGCCTGAACATGTCTTCGTTAGCTGTCTGGTCATTTTGTAGACTTCAGGCCACCTGTGCAGCTGTTGGTGGTCTGGCTTTCTGATTACTTCCTAGTGACCAGATTGAGGAAGCATAAAGGACACGACTTAGGTGATATGTGCTTATTACTGCTTCTGCCTGGAGGTGATACTCCGCTTGTCCCTATTATGATAATGTGTATGACCAGGGCTTCGGGGAAGTAATGTGACGGCCTCTGGATCGCTTTTTCCCTTTGTAAGTGGTCTCTAGGGTGCCATATGGAGTCCTTGTAAATTTTCTGTTTCGTGATAATCTTCCCGCTACTGGCTTTAGCATCTATCAAGGATCCTTCCCTGAGATTGATAACTAACTCGGAAGTTTAAAGTGATCATTTTCTCCCTCTGTCATCCCTCTAGTTTTATTACTAGTGTTGCTCTACAAGGCAGCTTTCATTGCCTCCCTGTCCCACCCCGGGGCGTGTGTGCGTGCATACACGGACCTACATAGGTGCACATGTGCTCTTTGCGTGTAATACAGGCATAGTGGGACCCCAGGCATGCCAGGGGGCTGGTGCAAGAAACTGGACGCTGGGAATGTAGCTCAGTGCAAAGGCTCCGGCTTCAATCCCCAGTGCTGCAAATAAATAAGTACTGTAGTCATGGGTTTGTGTTAAACTGCGTAAATTAAACAGCATTCTAGGGGTTTCTCTTTTTTCTTTCATATTTAAACCTTCTACAAGGAAATTTTTTTAAAACTTTATTTTAAAGAGAATAAAACAAAAGAGGGCAGAACAGAGCAGATCAGAACAGGACAACATAGGCAACACAGTACTTTACATTAAGACAACCAGACATTAACAGTAGCTATCACAATATCTCTTTCTCTGCTATAGTTGAGCATAGTTTCAAATTCTACAAGGTAATGTTGATCTTCCTCAAATTAATACATATTTCCTCTTCAGTAACACATGAAATATGTCAGAATTATAGCTATAGTACGCCTGTCAATAAGCTTACCAAGTGAAGTTGGAGGTGTTTTTGTGTTTTTTTTTGTTAGACGTAAGGTTTGTTTCTGTCTGTATTTTTAGAGTCTGTTCTGCCAGTTTTATTCTCTGATTTGGAAAGTTCCACCTTCTCCTGGGCTGGTGGCGAGCACAGCTGGGCCCTGTGGAGTCTCGCCCTGCTCGCCCATCACTCACCCTGCTCCCAGGGCTGCCAAGGCCCGTGGCTGTTGTTACCCCACCCTGACTTCTCTTTCTGACCTTTGCACAAAGGGGCATGCGTGTGTATCCCCGTGCCTGTGCCACTCCCTAGTGCGCCACGGTCCCTCTTAGTGTCTCCGTGACGCTTCCCCTCCAGCCCCCGCCAGCCTTGCCCACTCAGGGACCTGGCAGCCCTTGGGTGTGTGTGGTCTCACAGTCCCGTGAGTACCCTGCGCTCTGGTCGTGGAGAGGGGGATTCATACGCGTGGCATCCCCACACCCGTGGTTCTGTTACGCCACGTGGGCTTCTCCTGCTGATGTGGCGGCCTGTGGCTCTACCCGTCGGCAGAGCACTGCGTCTCTTCCTGGCCTCAGCAGCAGTGCAGACTTCTGAGCTTCTTGTGGAAAGTGCCGTCTCAGTGGTTTTCACTGTGGTTTTCTCCAAGTATACTTGAGCCGTATTTTTCTTTCATTCTGTAGTTTAACGTGTCAGCCTTTTTAATGGCTTCCAAACCTTGAGTCACAGTTAAGAAGCACTTTTCCACGTCAGGGCTGGAGACAGATTCATTCCTGTCGAGGGCCAGTGCTTGCCTGCTTACAGTTTGGATGCTCACATCTCTGATAGGTCTGAATTTATTCTGCTGTGTGATGAAGTTTGGGTCCCCTTCTCTAGTTCTGAATGCAGGTGTCTCAGTGTCACTTATGAAAAGCTCCCGGGAGCATGCAGCCTGGCCTGGTGGATTCCACCCCCAGCCCACGGGTGAAATGAGGGCAGCGCTCCTCTAGGTGGTGGCATCAGGGGCCCATCCTGAGGGCTGGATCTGCAGGGCGCTGGGCTCACGGGGTACCCCGGTCAGGGGCGGCCTGGCTGCAGTCTCCACCAAGCAGAGTGCTCTTGCTGCCGTGGTGTATTGAGAGGACGGTTTCAAGGAGGCCCGGGAGCCTGAGCATGTCCCAAGCCACCCAGGCAGTGGGGGCACTGGGATACGTTTGGGGAAGTTTGTCACACCCTGGAACTGACTGCAGACGGGCCAGCGCTGCTCCCTTCAGGATGGGGCGCTTGCCCAGAATGGAACTGTCCCTTCCCAGGCGCACCCCTGTGGGAAAAGCCTCTCAGAAAGAACTGGTTTGGAAAGCTCGGGGCGGGCTGCGCTGTGGCCCAGTGGCTGTGCTGTGAGGACCCCCGTGTCCATCCCTGCACCTGAAAGTGAAGTTAGGTCAGACCTCCAAAGAGTGCTGAAAAAGCATTTGAAAACCACGGGGTGTTTGGTGGGGACACCAGAGCCTGCGCCTGGCAGGGTTTTCTTTGCCCTTTGCACGACCAGCAGGGAGCAGCAGTGACTATCTGGGGGCTCTGTACTGCCGCAGCTATGGAGCACCTCCGGTTTCCCTCCAGAGGAAGACACAGTGCTTCCGATTTCACAGAAGGGGTCAACACACCTGGAACTGACAGTGGAAGGTTTCAGTACCCAGCATGATAGTCACAGTCTGGAGGGGAGGTTGTGTGCGGTGACGGAGGACTGAGGAGCTGGGGACACCTGTGGAGCCCTGCTTCGGCGCCTGCCCACACCAAGCCTTCAGTGACTTTCATTATAAGATGCACTTGTTTTGTTGCACCAGCTAATTAACCTTTGTGTATTCTTTTCAGAGAGCTATTACTTACCTTTTTCCAAGTGGTTTGTTTGAGAAACGAGCCAGGCCAATAATGAAGGTAGTTATCTTAATTTCTTTTTTAAATTTCGCTTAGTTTATGTGTTGCAGTAATTATCTGATGCACTTTAAATTTATTTTACAGCATCCTGAACAGATTTTTCCCAGACAAAGAGGTAAGTTTGCCGGGGAGCGGAGCCATTTCTGTCGCCACAGCGCTGGTGATGGGGCAACAGTTCACAAGCTCCCGTGGGCAGGGTCTCCTGGCACAGGCCAGTAAGGCTGTGAGACCAGGTCTGAGTGACTGTACAACGTGGAGTTAGGTCTGGACACAGCTACGCGGGTCCTGATGTAACACCAAGACTGCATTCTGCTCTGCCTTTTGGGAGAATTTAGTATAGATCTGCTGTCAGCTCAGACACCTTTTGTTTCTTTGAAATCTTTTAATTTTTCCTTATCTCAAAAGCACATTTTCACCGAAAAAGCACATTTTTTTCCTTTTTGTCTTTTACTCAGTGATGTAATTCTGCTGTCTTGCCTCCTGTTGCTGCTGCTAAGTAGTTCTCCATCATCCTTATTATGCCCCCGTTTTCTCTGGCTTCTTTTAGGATTCTTCTCTTAACTACATTTAAAAAAATCTTAAAGAGAACACGCAAGCTTTAGCATGTTCATAACAAGGCCACAATTCACATCTCCCTGTCAGGTGGCTCTGACTTACTTTGTTAGTAAAAAGACCAGTAAAGGTTAGACCTGTGTGTACCACCAGAAGTTCCAGCCTGCGGGGACATACAGTGTTACCCCAGGAGGGAGCACTGTGTTTACTGTATTAGAAGACTTGTCCTCAGCGTGGACTGGTGCTAGCTGTCAGTTAACTTAAAAGGTATTAGTATAGAAATTATTCCTTTGAAAGATGCTCAGAAAGTAAACCTGGGTTATGCATCATTTGGGGCGTCTGTGAGGAGTGTTGCATGTGTGCCTCCCCACGTGCCCTGTTCCTTAGAGCCCGCTGCAGACCCATCCCCAGCAACTCAGAGCTGTCGCTTCCTTGCTGAGAAGCAAAGAGCCTTAAGAAGCCCTCGGAAGAGTCTGAGTGCGAAACCTGTCTAGTCTTCAGTGCATTTTGCCCCTCACCTGCGCTGAAGCTGAATACAACTTTATTTTAGCAGCTTGCATTGAATTCTGAAACTTTTAACTCGGCTCTACTAGAGGCAGCAGTCTCTTTCCTATTTGCATTTAAATTTCACCTGTTTGCGTACAAACTCATTACAGTGACTATAGAAGTCAGTACTGCAGTAATAAATGGCCTTCAGGGCCAACAGTGACTTCCTCCACTTGTAACTGCTCCGTGGACGTGTGTCGCTGTAGCAGAGAAGAGGTGAGAACTCAGTGTGCAGGCGGCAGTGATGTGCTTTCGAGTTAGAGAGTGCTAAGAAAGCACGTATTTCCACAGGAAATTTGTTTCTGTTCTGTTACATTAGTGTTTCTGCCAAGTCCTGACTTTTCAGCCTCACATTCTGTTCTCCTGTTGCACTTCACTCTTTGAAATGATAGCGCCTGAGTTTTTTATAAATATGTTCTCTGTTCCCTACTCGCTCACTTCTTAGACATGTGTGACCATAAAATGCATAACGTAAACTTGACTCCAGCTCCTGGGGAAGGAAGGGGGACTGCCCTGGACATGCGCATCAGCTGTAAAGCTACAGCACAGCCTCGCAGTGTAAGCACAGGTGCGGTGCTTGGGCCGTGGCTGTTGTGTAGATGTCTCTTGTGGCAGGGACAGCGCTTGGTCCCTGTCTAGTTTTCAGCCTCTCAGGCTCCCCACCTGTACCTTTCCTTCTCTTTGTTCCATCCCTCTCTACTGGTTGTCTCTCTTCGAATTCTCTGCTTGTTCTTTGAAGTCTTGTACTGGTCTCTTATCGTTAGAAGTTTGTGGTTGCTAGAAGCTGGAATGAAACAGCCGAGACCTCCGTATGTCCCTGCACCCTGTCCGTGTCTTTAGGTTTGTCTTGATTACAGTTAACTATAAGTAATACCCTTAGAGTTAGCAAGATATTTATTGCTGCCTACTTTCCAGTTTGTACTTTGTAAATACAGGACAAACTGATTTTGGTGGGCTTAGAAATAACCCTGAACTTTAGATTTGGATAGATTATGCTACTCCTTATTAAAAGATGGAAGCTTCTAGATTGAGTTAACAAGAATCTTGCTGTGCCAGTGCCAAATACTGGGAAGATGAAGATGTGTGCCTGCTTGATGGCAGCAGCAAGGAGCACCTGGGCTGCGCGGCACGGGCCCCAGGGGAGCCGGGGAACCGTTCCGCTAGAGAAGGGCGCTCGTGCATACTCATGAGCCCTGTTCCCACCCAGTGCACTTGACCGTGTGCCTTGTGGCACCAGCCTTCAGCACTGCAGCGCCGTAAAGCAGGAACTGTTAACTGATGCCATAAGGATTATGAACAACACCTCATGATTGTATAGCTAGAGATACAAGTACAAAGAGTACCCTGTCTCTTGCCTTCTGGTCAGCTAACCCAGGCTCTCCTGCTTTCTACAGCTGAGCAACTGCCCTCACTCCTTTTTTAAATTTTAGTTTAAGACGGAGTCTTGCTAAATTGGCCAGGCTGGCATCAAATTTGTGATCTTCTTCCCTGGCCTCCCAAGTAGCTAGGAGCACAGGCGTGCTGCTGTAGCTGACAAAGGGTGCATTTTCTAGGCGGATGCCTGTGGAATATTAGTAGAATTATGATATAATAGGCCATAGAAAAAACTAACAAAATCTGAAAAGTGGAAGTCCTATTAATTAGATTTTCTGTATTAAAATCAATAGAACCATATCAGTGTTGAGTTAAACACAAAATCAAAATTACAGTTATAGGCTTTTGAGATGCACGGCAGTGGAACCAGTTCCTGTCCAGCCCTGTAGGCTGTGGATATTGCATCAGGCAGAGACAAACATACATATTGATCATTTTAAAAGACCAAAAGCCAATGAAGTACTCAGTTTAGGAAGTCAGTAGAAAGAATAAATTAATAATGAAACAATTAAAGGGGTAAGATAAATAAAAACAACTAGTTCTTTAAAAAAACAAGGAAATCAACTGCTGGCAAATTTGATCAAGGAAAAAAGCATAAAAGAACGTATTAAGTGGAGTTTTTAGGGGTTTTTTGGTTTGAGTTTGGTTTTGTAGTGCTGGTGCTTAAATCCAGGGTCTCACAAAGGTTAGGCAAGTCCTCTACCACTAAGCAGTCAGTATCAAGCATAGTATTAAGAATTTTAAACAATAACTTTCAGAGGAATTTTTAAATGTAAGATTGTTATATGGATTTTATTCTTATTAATGTGAACAATTCCCCAAATAATAGCTAACATCCATTGAAATTTAGAATGGGCCACCAGTGTTCCCAGTGCTTAGCATGTATCGAAACCCTCACAGTCCCTTTGTTAGGCACACATTGTGATTCTCCCCACTCCTCAGTGTGGGAAGTGGAGTACCTCGAGTGTAGCATATCCAGGACTCATGGCCAGGAAGTTGCCAGCGGGTACAGAGATCCACATGACCTGAGGGCACGTCTGTGACCGGCTTGTCACTGACTCTCACAGGTGGCTTTAAGAGTAGCTCCGTTGCCACTGTTGTTGTACTTTAAAAATGCAGATGAGACAAAACACTGAGGAGTCCAAGCTGTGACCAAGCACAGGCCCGAGCCGTCGTGTCAGTGAGTCTGCAGAGCAGGGAGAGGGGAGAGTAGCCCCAGCTTCACTCTCAAGTTCTAGGGTGTGTATCAGAGGAGTTTTTCTCTAGGAGTATCAGGATGGGTAACATCAGAAATGTGTTAATGGAATTCTTTGTGTGAAAAGCAAAATGCATGTATAAAGAAACAAATAAAATCACCTAATGAAATTGAGCTTTGACTTTTTTGGTAAAAATGCTCACACTAGAAGTAAGTGTTTAAGGACAACGATAACAAGAACAGAAATGTATCAGTTTCAAAATACACTATTAGATTCTACTTAAGAGTGAGGGCGCCCACTCGCTTCTCTTATTCCGGATTTTGGAAGTCTTCCCAGTGTGATTTAAGTACAGAGAAGAAAGGCAAAACAGACTTGGCTTTCGGTGCCTTCCAGTTAGGACAGTCAATTGCTACTCGTCGATGCTGTGATTGTCTGCCGAGAGAATGAAAAGCGCTAAACCGTAAATGGCATCTGAACTCAAAATGTTGGAAGTGTGTATGGTTCTAGACACTTCTCCGTGAGCACCTTTTATGAACTGCGCCACAGCGCAGTGGACCAGTCACAGGAGCGCAGAGGGAGAGGCGGGGATGGTGCGAGGGCAGGGCTGTGCTGCGGACGGGAGTGAGCAACTGTCTCTCTCTGGCGTTGGCTGTCTAGGCAGACAGGAACCACTTTGAAGACTCTGAATCCCAGATGTGCAGATCTAGCCTAAGACCTACGTACAGACGTGCATGTGTGTACTCTGCCTTCTGATTCCTTTAGCAGAATGTTAAAAAGTAGACTGTGTTAAGAAGATGACACTTGAATTAAGACTTTTAAAAGTCATTATGTGTCCTTGGAATTAAATTCAAACTGTAGAGCAGAATTAAATAAGGTGGCTAATGGAATAAGTGTAGAGCTATCCATGTTTTTAAAATGACAGATGTTATGCCCTTAAGTCACAAAAAAAGCAAGGATGATAAACAATCTATTTTGAAGATAAAAAACTTTTCTTTCACAAAAAGATTAGAAAATTGGAAGCATGGTACCCAAATAATGATACCTAAATAAATTACTCTTAACCAAAAAGCTTAGTAGCGAAATGAGCAAAGGAAAATAAGCAACTCATAATTGAAGAAATAAAAAGTAGCCAGTAAACATCTGAAACTATGGGAAACCAACTAATACCTCCTATCACAATAACAAAGAGACTATTGCCCAGGAGATTAGAAATGGCAAATATTACTTGTCAAGAAACAAATTGGAAACAATCACTTTATCACTGAGTAGCTAGAGAGGCCGTCAGAATCATAGCATGGAACATGCGCAGTCAGTAAAAGAGGCTGTTCTTGTGCGTTGGCACAAGTGAGAAGTCGGGCTGGAAAAGCAACTAAAAATGGTGCAGTGTGTGTTGTAGATGCAAGATAGTATCACTGAGGTTTGTTTGCTTTAAAAAATATACAAGACACACTCAGTTTCATGCAGGTAAACATACGTGATGCACAGAGTCCTGATCAGCACACTCGCCTTGCCTGTGTCTAAGAGTTGTGATCCTTAATCTCTGTAAGAACAGTACGTTACTTGTGTGACTGAAGTCATCTATTTTGGAGTCTGTACTTTGTTATAATTAAATGGGAGGAGGTAGGATGAACAGCAGAAATCCTAAACTGTTTACAAATAATAAGATGGAAAAATCTGTAAGAGACTTACAAAGACTTAGAAAGTCGTAAAACTTGGGTAAGGCTCAATCGTGAAAAGTCTGAGTAACTGGGGAAACGATTCCATGTTCTTGTAAGGGAAGACAGTATTACAAATTGCTGTTCTCAAGATTAGTAAATTACCAGTCAGTGTCATGGTATGCTTTGGGGGTACCTGGTCAAATTTCAGGGTGCAAGAAGCAGTGAGGATTCTTGAAAAGGAGGGTGAGGGCGTTTCTAGCACCTCGTGTTGAGACACAGCAGGAGGCTCTGATGGCCAGAAGGGTGTTTGTGGTGCAGGACAGATGGACCATGCAGCAGAGTCAGGCAAGCAGTGCAGGCATAGGCTTATGTCAGGTTTTTGTGAATTCTAAGATACCTTCTTTTCAAATTATATCATCTTGGCAGCAGGGTACACTTTGCGAGCAGGCTGGGCTCTGTACATGCTGTGGTTCACAGCTTTCCCCTTCACTTCGTGGCGTGTTGCACATATATGAAGGGGTCCTGCCTTACTTTCTTGTCATGGGACAAAGTGCTCACCACCCACAAGTTAAAGGGAAAAAGGTTCGTTTTAGCTCACAGTTTGCAGAGGTTTCAGTCGGTAGTTGGCTGGCAGAGGAGAACTGCCCAGGGAAGGGCAGCACGTCAAGCCTTCCTCTTCTTTCCCTTTTACTCCTTCCAGGCCACAAGCCTGTTGGCCAGTGTTGCCCACACCCAGAGTGGACCTTCCCTCCTTACTATCCCTATTGTCCACACTCAGAACTCTGCTGATCCAGTTGGTGGACTGATCGATCCAGTATCACACACCCATGATCCAGTGTCTCCCCAAAGCCTCAGCTATGAGTGCATAAGGCTTTGAGGGGACTGTGTACATACAAGCCATCACAGGTACCCTAAAAAATCTGGGACACCTTAGTTTCGGTGAAATCAGGTACACGTGCATATGCATGTATGTGCCAAGTGTGTATATATGTGCATGTATATGTGTACATGCATAATGAACTTAAGTACGTGTGTACACACTTGTGCACGAGCCCCCATGTTAAGACCTAACCGCAGCACCTACCTGAGCTTAACTGCACATTCTTGTCTAAACCATAATGCTGGTCTCTCTTGTTACTTTCTGACTCACCACTTTAGCTTTACAGTCAAAATTCACCATTAGTAAAGATACAAATACTGGAAAATGTGTAGATTTCATGAAGTCTTTGATAATGATGCAGGACAAGTTCTTCGGTCACCTGTAAGCCACTGGCAAGGAAAAGGATCTGTTAGTCTAAATGCTCACTCAGGCCTTCTTTCACTGCTTATGCTGCTGTTCACTCAACGTGCCCGTGTCTGCCAGGCTGGTTCCGTGCAGAGAAAAGATGCCCTACCCTTGCTTCCGGCAGGGTCTCCAGAGACAGCATCTGCCACCCAGAGTACCACAGAAGGACACAGGCCCTCTTCCCAGACAGAATGCTGGCAGCTTTGAGCTTCATAAAAATGAATTCCAGATAAATTAAATATCTGAACAGGAAAATAAAAGTTCTAGAAGAAAATCGTTGGAGAGAAGCCAAAACCTTTTTCTTTTGTTTGACGAGAAAAAATTGTTTCAAGGCAATAGGAGGATAACAATGATTAATATATTTCATATTGTTATCTTTAAATTAGTTACTCAGTACAAGATATCAACACTTAAGTGTCCAAACAATATTAGCACAAACCTTTCTTTTCAGTGAACTAAGATTAGTAATATAACAGTCCCACCATATATATACATACATGTGTATATGTGTGTGTGTGTGTGTGTGTGTGTGTGTGTGTGTGTGTATTTGCTTTTCCCTTCATTCTTTTCTCCATTTGCCTATTACAGTTTCTTTCCTTTTGAAACATTTTCCCATATTACAATAGCTGTTGTACATTTTGGATCCTATTTACTCTTTCAGCTTCTCACACTCAGGAAACAATATGATGTTTACATGTGTGTCTGCTTTATTTCATTTATGAGTATGGTCTCAAGATGTATCCATTTACCTATCAAAGCCTTAAGTTTATCCTTCTTTATGGCTGAGTAGTAGTCTGTTACATAAAAAGATCATATCTTCTTCATCTGTTCCTTAGTTGATGGGCATTTGGGTTATTTCCAAGATCTACCCTATTACAAATTGTGCTGTTATGTACACATGGGTGCACATATAACACAGCGGTATGATGTTTTTAATTCTGGGAAATAGTTGGGTCAAATGGGATCTCCAATCCTAGTTTTTTGAGGAATTTCCACACTGATTTCCACAATGGTGGTACCAGTCTACACTCCCACCAACAGTGGAGAAGTGTTCCTTTTTCCCCACAGCCCCTTAAGCATTTGTTACTGGTTGATTTCTTGATAGTAGCCATTCTTTCTGGGGTGAGGTGGAATCACGGTGCTGTTTTAATTTGCCTCTTTTGAATGACCAGTGATGTTGAACAATTTTTCATATATTTATTTGCTGTTCATATTTCTTCATCTGAGAAGCCTGTTCATCTCAGTTGCCCATTTTTTAATTGGATTTTTAGATCTGGGAGGACTGATTTTTTTTTTTTTTCTTTATATGTTCTCGATAGTAATCCTTTGTCTGAGGAGCAGCTGGCAAACGTTTTTTCCCACATTGTGAGTTATCTCTTCACTTTGTTGATCATTTCTCTTGCTGTGCAAAAGCTTTTTAATAAGATGAGACCCCAGTTGTTGATTGTGACAGTTCCTGTGGGATCAGGGCTTTATTTATAAAATCTCTGCCAACGCCAGTGTCTTCAAGAGTTTCACCTATTCTATCTTCTAGCAGACGTAAGGTTTCTGTTTTAATATTTGTATCTTGATGCATTTTGAATTTAGTGCATGGTGAAAGATATGGTTCTAATTTTCGTCTTTAGAGCCAGTTTCTCCAGCACCATGTATTAAAGAGGCTGTCTTTCCTCCAGTGAATGTGTCAAAGATGAGGTGGCCAAGTGTGTCCATAGCTGTTTCTCCATCTTCCGGTCTGTTCCATTGATCTTCAGGTTGGTTTTTTTGCCAGTATCACGCTGTTTTTATCACAGTAGAAGCTAAGGCCTTTTAAAGCCTGCCTTCTGGTGGAGCTGGGGTTGTTTCATAGAGATGAGGGGACCGTGCTGCTCCAGGGCTGGTGGCCCTTGGAGGCCCACACCAAAGTGTTGTGAGGAGGACGGGTCCCAGGGGCTCCTTGGCGGGACCCATCACGGCAAAGCGGTTGAGAGGAAGCAGTGGATTCGACCCTAGGATGCCAGTTTTTCATTTCTCAGTCTCAAAAAATGCCACAAAGTAGCAGGCAGGTGGCACACTGGGAGAGAAAGTTCCCAGTCCTGTGAGGTGTGGGCACACAGCTCTCGGCGCAGTGCACAGGGTTGCACAGAAAGTGTGGCCGAAGGCGTGGCCAAAGGTCCAGCTCCCTGCCACAGCCGCCCTGGGTGTTTGGGAAGGAGTTACAGGAGGTCCCTCGTGAGGCTTCCGCTGAGGACACTTTGAACCCTAGGAGGTGCGACCGCGCAAGGTCGAGACACATGAGTGGCACGGAAGGATGGTCCTGAGGTTAGTTTACGAGACTGCCTGTTTGGGGTCTGAGCGCTGTCGGTTTTCTCTGAATGAGCCAGTACAGCGTGTGCTTGTAGCCAAATAGAACTTTGGTTCTTTTTAATCTAACAAGGTAACTCGGGCTATTTTACGTGTTTCTATTTAAAACAAATTATAGATTCTCACGGTAGAATATTTTATTAAATATAAACATTGTTCTTTTAATGGGTATGAAATATTAAATATTCTGAACATTTGCATTGTAAATGTGTTAACTATATAATTCTAAAGCTAAGTTTTTTGTTATTTTAGAAGTTAATGAGAATTATAAATGTGCCTCCTAACTACAGCTAAAGACAGCTGTTTCACGTGTCACTCAGTATATTTTTATTGGTTTTTGTTTGGTGTTTCCCTAGCAATCCAGTGGGGAGAAGATGGCCGTCCGTTTCACTTCCTCTTCTACACGGGCAAACAGGCGTATTACTCACTGATGCACGTGAGTATATCACATTCATGATAAATGTTATCAGCCTGAGCTACAAAACTGTTCAGCTTCAGGACTCACCTAGCATTTTACCACAGGCAAAAATAAGCCTCCTAGAGGGAAGACGGAGTGTTGACGAGAAGCTTCCTGCTTTGTCTTTGCTGATGTTTCAGAGGAGTTTGTCCTTTGTGCTTTCTTTCCCTGCCAGAGCTGGGGGGTGTAGACGGTAGTAGAGCATTTGGCTGGCGTGCACAAGGCCCAGCACTAGCCCCCCCCCCCCAGAAGAGTTTTCATGACACATCCCAGCGCAGTTTCTTGGGAGAAGGCTGCCAGGTGCGCAGCTGCCCGGGCCTGTGGGTGCTGACTGCTTCGCTGCTTTTCAGGATCATAGACCACGTTTCTTAGGGGAACTCAGTCAGGAGTTGAGAGTGCAGGCCCAAGAAGCAACTTAGAAAACGATTTTAATGCATTTGGACTTCCAGCTTCTTTTGAGGGTACTGTGTGAGGGTTTTGTTTCGTTTTGAGAGCTGCCTTTGATGGTGTGCAAATTGGGAAAGTTCCCCAGAATTACTGTGAAAAACAAGGCTGGATGCCAACATCCAGTTTTAAACAGCAGAACCTGCTTTATTTTTAGAACATAGTGTCAAGATCTGCTTTACCCATTCTGTGATTTTTAAGTCGTCATGTTTCTGGGGCTCCCCCTTCCACAGTCTGGTTTCAGTGTGTGAACCGGTGAACACACTTCCTCCACCTTTTAGACTTACCTGGTGTCTGTTTGTGCTCCACAAACCCAAAGAACAAAACCCCCACTTGTCAGGTGCATTTATTTCTCAGGGAAAAAAAAGAAAGCCTTCTTTTCACTTTCTGTCGACCTTGGGCAAATGAGCTTCCTGCCCCGGCAGGAATGAAAGGGTGATAGATGCAGAGCGTGTCTTTGCTGAGTAATGGTGCTGGGCCGCCTTGCCCGCTCCCTGCGCAGCCCGAGGCCGCCCGGGCCCCCTGCTGCTCATTTAAATAGGTATGTCAGATCTGCCCCGCGCCGCTGGTGTGATCCGGGGTAATATTTGTGAAGGCTCCATATGGACTCGAGCCCCCTGCAGTGCTAAGAAATAATGTACAACGCTTCATGGTGCAGACGCAGATTTTCCCTGCAAAGGGGTGCGGAGCTGCGCCTCGGCTGTCGGGGAGGATGATGGAGCTGATGCGCTCGGCCTGTCAACTTGTTACACGGATGGCTTGCACGCAGCGAGGTTGTGGAAAATCTGTGCCTTTTAACTTTTCTACTTAATCACGGTTGTAGCATTGCCTTTAGACTGTATGCTACATTAATTCTCTTCCTGCCTTCTGCCTTTCATCCCGAGTTTCACGGGGAAGAGTAAAGCACGCAGGTTGCGCGGGCCGGATCCAGCAGCTGCCATCTGACAAGCCATTTGCATTTGTTTGGGCTGGAACCATGCAAGCCAAGGGCGAGATGTTTTGTCGCATTCCATCATAATGAAATTACACATTGTATGCGAGGCCTAACTTTATTTTTAGTTTGTTTTCCTGTTTGAAAAGAACCTGGTTTCTGAGAAGGTAAAATCTTACCGTGCTCGCTGGCTAAAATGTCGAGTTCTGTCTGGCTGCATGGTCTTTCTCTTGGAGGAATGCAGGTTTTGTGGCACACAGAGGGGTTCCCTGTGTGCTTCTGTTTCAGTTTGGCTCTGTCACTGCTGCTTTGTTTGCCAGTCGCTCCAGCATCCCCAGCAGCACATGTCGCAGTTCCAGCTGGGGCTGGGCTCCTTGACTGAAGGACACCCAGCAGCTGCCATGGGAGACGCTGTCGCTCTGACACAGGACCAGGTGTCCAGTGTCCAGCTGCAGAAGCACCTTGTGAGCAGCGGTGTCCCGTGTGCCTCCTGGGGCAGGGGCACCCCTTCGCTGCTGCGTGATCACTGGGAGTCACCCCTGAGCTCGTGTAAGCTCTCAATACTTGGGACTTCGGGGCTGTGTTTCCTGCTGTTGGTGTGATTCGGTTGCTGCTGACAGGCCGAGAATGCTGAGCAGCTCTGCTCTCCACACCGAGGCCCAGCTGCAGCAGGCAGCGAGAGCAGGGCAGGGCCGTGACAGGTGGCGGTGTGAGGAGCCCTGGCCCCGCTCGCAACCCTTAATGTCACCTGCCTTAGTGAGTCTGCCAGGTCTCCCGCAGGCTGGGGGCTGCGTGTGCTGCCAGCCTGCAGCTAATGGACGAGCCTCCGGATGCACTCGCAGCCCGGGGCTGTGGGCATGCTCCTAGGCCCTCGGCCTGCATTCGGTCGGTCCCTCCGGGCTTTGCAGAGAACCGGGCAGGATTTTGAGGAAGGACAATGATGATGAGAACTGAAGTGTGGCAGGAAAGCAGCGCAGCGCAGCGAGTGTGCAAGTGCGAGAGTGTGCCCTGCTCAGGGCTGGCAGGGCCCCATTTCCTGTGGGTGAAACTCGTGATCCCCGTGTCTTCAGATCCCTGGGGAAGCTGCCGAAACCCTATTCGCCTTACGGCATCACTAGTAAGACGTAAGCAATAAAATAATAAAACAGTACCAGCACAATGCCTAAACAACAAGAAGTACTTTCCGAAAAATAAGCGACTTCTGAGCCTTGACATGGCGTGGAGAGCCGTGGGGGCCTTCGCGTCTGGCGCCCCCACCCAGCTGGCCTCCCGCCCGGTGCAGAGGGCTTTCGAGTCCTCGAGCGCCTCTTAACCAGTGTAAGCTGCCGGCTCTGTAGACACGGTTTGGGGCCTCGGTTTACATTTTAGGAGCAGAAGGAAGAGAAAGAGAAAAAACAAAACAAGTTTTCTGAACGTGGAGCCAGGGCATCAGCGGAGGGCGGAGGTGCGCGTGGAAGCGGGGAGCTGCACTGTGGCCGCGATGGGCCGCCTCAGGCACCTGCACAGCAGGAGCGGAGACCACGTGCGGATGGCGCATTCGAAGCCAAGGCAGTCTCCATTCTATTGGAGCAGGTTCATTACTTTAAGACAAACGTCGGTTAAGGTTTATGGGTTTTGCTAATACCTCTGGTTTTGAAAACAATTAGAATTCACTGGCTACAAGTCTGTCGGAAGTGACAGCTCCTGTGACTGCCACCGTCTGAGACTGACAGGAAGAGGCAGCTTCTCAGGTGCAGCTGTGGAGGCTCGGGCTACAGCCGTACCTAAAGAAAGGGGTTGTTTTGCTCGTTGCTCTCAAAGGCAGTGGACCGTGAGTCCCTTTGTGCCCAGGCTGCCCTTTCATGTCCCATCAAAACATGCTGGGGAAAGCGGCCCAAATGTTGGAAACGCTCAACAGTGTCCCCAGACACTTTACTCCGAGCGAGTCCCCAAATGCAAGGTGGGCGTTGCCGCAGACTCAGCTGGCATCGGCCAGTACAGCGAGCATGGGAGGGTGTCCACTAGCGGCCTCGCCCTGGCCTTGATGAGGTGTAGCCACCTGCTCCCGAGAGGACCCCAGTGGGCAGCACCGCGCGGAAATCCCGCACAGCTGAGGACGCACTGTGCAGGGAAGAGTGGCGTGTTCTTGGTGCTTCCTCTGTGTGAAGGAGCTGTGCTCCGTGCTGGGCAGGCTCACTCTGGACACCTGTGAGATGAGGGACTGGCCGTTCAGTGCCCACCCAAACTCCTGCGCAGAGTCGGGGGAAAGTTTCAAATAGGAGACAGGAGACTTCTAGTCCTGCTGACAAGCGCCTGGCTGTGCGTGTGCAGCTCCTCAAGTGGCAGAAGACCGGTGCCCCGAAGAGAGCTGCCGGCCTGGAGCCCGCACACCCGGCAAGCCCAGGAGCCTCGGGCCTGGTGCTGTTCCAGGTTCCACCGTGGCCACGGAGAGAACGTTTAAGACTTTTAGGTGGGGTGCTGCTACCTCTAGGAACGGAATTAAAGTAGCAACCCTGCTCACAGTGAGCCATTGTCAGGGAACTGTTTCACCGCCGCCTAAAGTGCTCATTCCGGGGAGCGAAGACTGCTGCTACAGTCTGTCCACATGCTGTTTTAAGACTTCTGGACAGCAGGAGTTAATTCAGTAATGAAATCAGCGGTAGAAATTGCCGTTCTAGAGGTGTCTTTAATGTACAGTGTCCTCACATATGAATAATTACCATTATGTATCTTTTATGCTTCTAGTCTAACAACTGGGAAGATTAATTTTTTAAAAAATGGATCCAACTTGTTAATGCCTGTATGTTGCTTTCGGTCGGATTACTTCTGTGATGGCACAGATGTAGAAAGTGCAGTTATAACTGGAGAAGTTGAACCTAGTGTATCCGAGTCTCCGCTTCGTTGTTGTCACCCACCGTGCTCTTCTCCAGCATCCAGACTTGAGGTCTAGCCAGGTGCCTGCCCTTTTCCATCACGCGACGTCACGCGGCACGAGTGGCATCGTTCAGTGTGTCAACTGTACCAGGCCCCGGGTCCACAGAGGAGCGCAGTGGTCTGCCATAGACCTGACTCACTTAGAACTGAGGTCCTTGGCAGTGACCTCCATGAATTACGTTTATATGTGCTCCATTTGATTCTGTGTATCCCATGGCCCAGAAATTAGTTGTTAGTTAAGACATCTTTTCCTATGATGTCTTTAACACAAATTGTAAGTTACTAAGCGAACTGATAATTGCTATTAGTTCATTACTGTTTATCTTGTGACTTTCCCTATGCCATTGTCCTCCATGAAATGCTACGTGTTTCTCCTTCCTCAGATTGGAATTTCCACACGATGAAGCAGCCACGTCAGATTTTAAAAGGATACTAAAAATCCCACCACTCACACTCTTGGAAGGGTTTTACTTTAAGCATTTCTTTCTGCAACCTGAGCATCTGGTATTTTCAAATTAGGCACCTTCTAAATTTGACTCATACATTATGGAAATCTGATGGCATGAGGGGTGGAAAGGCTTGCTTTGATTTTATGAAATATTAATCATAGCTGTGATTAATGATTCAGCATTTCACATCTGGGTTAATCCTGTCGTATTTGAAAATTACACTATTAAATATCCTATATAAACTTAGTGTAGGTGGGGTCACTCTAATTCTCTAGCGTGCCTTAAAAATCAAGTGGAAACTTAACAATGTATCGGTGATAATCTGTGATGTTGACAGCGCTTGGCATCTTCTGTACCCTCAAGAATTTTTTGATGTAAATTAGAATGCATCTCTTCAGGGAGTTGAAGCTGCAGAATCGACTTTCCAGAGAACTGTTGTCTCTGCTATGGCAGAATCTCACGAGCAGTTTTATTATGCAGTAGACAGAGAATTCATAGAAATGCCACACCGTATAATTTAATCCATTAGCCCCTGGGAAGCTGCTCTTCCCTGCCAGGGTCGGGCACTGCTCCACTCTTCTCAGACATTTTCTTACATGCAGAGCATGCAGAGCTGGCAGTGCGGTTAGTAGTGCAGCACATGCGTAGCGCGTGAGCAGCCCCAGAGCCAAACCCCAGCGCTCCCCTCCCTGGAAGAGACTCTGTAGAGTGGCGTCATCACATTGTGGGATTTGCTGGATTATAGCATCAAGCTGTAAACATTTGCCTCAAAGGTGTAGAATTTACCATTTTCAAAGTTTGATGTGTGCTTTTCATGGCTGCTTTTCTCCTCTTTCACATTTTTTCTCACCCAGTCATTCTACTCACACCATTTATAAGTTGTTATAGATCCAAATAGACACTAGAGGAAATGGATGGCAGAATGGAAGAATACTTTCAGAAAAATACGAACTTAAGGTAAAGAACCTTGTTCAGAAGTCACTGTAACCTTGTGATTAGTTTAGCAGCCTAAACTGACTTGAAACTGCCTTTGAAGAAGGTCGATTGTTAGTATTATGGGTGCCTTGGTTACTCCAGAAAATTAAAGACATGCTTTCTAGTAGTAGAGGATCTTGTTACTGTTCTTCTGGGCTCCTACTTCCTTAGCTAGCTTTGAAAGCCCTCCCGTCTTTGCCCTTTGCACTCTGCAAATGCTGGGCCTTGGGACCAAGGCAGCTGTGAAGATGAGGGAGGTGGCTCAGGGCAGTGTGTGCTTAGCCAGTGTGAAGCCTAGGTCCCCAGCCCAGCGCTCACATGCGTGTGTGCACACACACAGGCGAGTAAAGGTACCCTAACCACACTGGAAGGCTTTCCAATTCTTGGGAGAATGACTGTAAAATTTCAAGTAACAGGTACAGATTCTAGATGCGGGTGTTCACATGCAAATTAGTTCTTGCTTTGTCATGGCCGACAGTGAGTCTTTTGTTTTAAATGGGTGCATGTGTTTCTCTGCCGCTTATAGCGATGGTTGCATCTGGGGAAGCACTCCTACAGGTGCGAGGAGTTGACTGACTGTTTGCCCCTTTATGCCTCTGTCATCCCAGGCTTCCCTGTGTGTTGCTGGCAGGCTTGCTGGATGCCCTCAGAGGCTCCTCTCAGCAGGTTTGGCGAGGCTGGAGCATTCCCGTTTCTGACCAGTTCTGGGTGGCATGCTGCTGCCACCCGCCTGGGCCTCCACCTTCAGGGCTGAGCTGGAGGACTTGCTTCAGTCTGAGACGCATGGGCCTCTGTTACTCCAATTCACCCGGTCTTACAGCTTCTGAGCAAGGCATCCATTCTTGTTCTGTGTCTTTTCCTTTTCTAAACTACCAGTGATACCACCTTTAGGGGAAACAAGAAAGCTTTTCTGTGTCCCCAGACAAAAGGAAAAACGTTTCCGTCTTGTTTGGAACTTCACGCAGCTGCCCTCGCCGCCGTGGTGGTGTGTGGACTCAGACGTAGATCGCACTCCTCGGCGTCATTTCTCCCAGGCGAGAAGTAGATTCCTGGAAAGAGACTGCGGATGAAACAGTACTGAGACGGTCAGCCCACGGCTGGGCGAAGAGCACCTAGGAGCAAACTGCGAGGGACGCACTGGCAGCCTGGCCAGAGCCCGCGGAAGCTGCCACTGGCTCGCACTGCTGACACTGCGTCTCTGTCAGTCGGCACCGGTAACATTGGAAGCCTTCGTGATTAGCCAAAAAAAAAAGCAGTCATCATCATCTGCAGCGCCTCCCTCTCCCCCATGCTGAGGAGCAAACCCAGGGCGGCGCCTGCGCCAGGCGAGCACTCTGCTGCCGAGCTGCCTCGAGCTGCCCCGAGCCCAGCGCCCACGGAGGAGCGCCTGGCGCAGCGGACGCCGCCATGCCTGGTTGTGCATGCGGTGTGAGCGCGTGCGAATGAGTTTGTAGGTAACTGAGGGTGAGGCCTCGGGGCAGGAAGGTTGCTCAGCTGCAAAGCCCCTGCCGGGCAAGTGCAAGGTCCGTAGTTCGATGCCCAGTATCAAAAAGAATCTAAAAAGGGTTTTTAAAAAATGAAGTTTGGTCATTCCACACTGTTAGGAGGCCATTACATTCTTCTGCTTGTGGTAAACTCATAGCCTAGAAAATATACTTCATAGATAGCCTGTTGCTGGATTATTTTTTACAAATTCTCACAAAATGACAGATTTTCTCTGCCCATTACTGTTCAAAAATTGATACACGTTCATAGACTTTAAGTGTCAATTAATAGAAATAAAATAAAAATACAGTGAACAGTTTCTTCTGAGATACAGATACAGGGCACAGTCTTAAATAGTACATAAAATTAAGTTAGGTATTTCAGCTATAAATATCGTAAGTCTACTAGGTAGTTTTCTGAACTTATTGCTGTCTAAATTATGGTTTCCCTTAAGGGAAGTATTAGTTTTCGTTTTGTTTTTGAAGTTTTTATCCTGTGAAGCTCTTAAGGAAAATTGATACTGAGAAATTGTTTCTGCCATGGGAACCACCGTCCCTGGAGTGCAGATGGGAAGCGTTCAGATTGCACGTGCCCTGGGGAACGGTACTGCGCTCTCGTGTAACACTACGTGTCATGGAATGCCGTCCTCAAGGTGGGGGAGGAGCAGTTTTATTAAAAAGCGCTTCCTCTGTGTTTCCTCCACAGCTGGATCAAGGGGGCCACCTGAGAAGGAGTCCTCCTCGCGGGGAGAAGTGTGGATGCGCCTAAGTGTGGCGTGCCTGCTCTGACGGTAGCGTGTGTATTCTGTTTGCATAGGACATATATGGAAAGATTCTCCAGGCTGAAAGTCACGAGAATCAGTTGCTGCCCAAAAGCCTGCTGCCGGAAAATACAGACGTCATGTAAGTCCTTGTCTTACATTAGAATATGGTGAACTTTGAACCAGAACATGCCACTTAGGGCACACCCGAAGCCCAATATTTACCCAGTATTTCAGCATTAGTCAGTGAAGTGTAGGGTTCCAACAGCGGATGACTTTGTTCAGGAGACAGCCAATCTGAGGCGGTCATGTCCCTGCATTTCAGACGTACCGAGCAGTGCTTGCTCGCCGTGTCTGAGTCTGCCGTCTGAGTCTGCCGTCCTCCGAGCGTCCGTGTGTGTGGCTGCACCCAGGCGTGGCAGCTGTGGGCCTGGAGGGGCCCGGGCTCAGCTTCCACTCGGCGAGCGCCCGTGGGTCAGATCCATCTGCCCGGGTGGCCGCGTTTACAGGGGCTACTTGTTCGGGTGTGCCTTCTTTCCTCTTCTTTCTCTTTTTTCCTTTTCTCTTGTTTTTTGCAAATCTGTTAAGTGCACTGCCTTGAAGTTGTGAATGTGTTCCTGAACTTATCTCGGATTTTACTAGTTTTTGCGCCCATTAGCAGCTTGCTCTGTGTCTGTGGATGTTCAAAGCCAGTTCCATAGGCGTAGCTATAATCTTCAGGACATCTGGTAGCTTTTAGATGAGTCTACCCATTGTGGCATATTTGATTCTTCAAAACACTTACTAGAGTCAGTGTCTTCTCTAACGTAGAGTGCAGAAATAGAGTAATATTTCTCAAAAACAGTTTACTCGGGTGAAAATACTTCATATGAAAAATTTGTTTTCAAATCATGACCTGCTACTGTATGTAGGATCTTTTGTGATATAATTCTAATTGCATGGTTAATTAAAAAGAGAATATATGTGATATTTTAACAGAGACCTGATTGGCAGCAGATGGCTGATTAAGGAGGAACTAGAAGAAATGTTAGTGGAAAAACTGTCAGATCAAGATGTGAGTAATTAATCTTTGTAATTTAAGGGGACCTGTGCCGTAAGAGTGCAGACAGTTGCTGTAGTAAGGGTCCTGGTAGTGAGGCTCCTCAGAGGCAGGTGTTCCTGCGCCGTGCCCTGTGGTTAGCATGGCCCCTGCTGATTTCTCAGGTGGGGGAGAACGTGTGTGTGCGGTCAGAGTGCCGTGTCACCCTGTAGGTGGTTTTAGGGGTACAGAGAGGCCTGCTGTCCCCAGGCTCACAGGGAGCGCAGCCCGGGAGAAGAGCGCAGCGCGAGGCCCCTTCCCTCTCCTTCCTCCTTCCCTAGGGTGCTGTCTGTGAGATCGGTTTCACCTGCCAGCTGCGACCCCTGTGTCCTTGCACCAGTCCTGCCCCGGGCCTCAGAGCAGCGCAGGGCCCTGGGGTGCCCAGGAGCCCCCCTTCCTAAGCAGCTCCCACAGTTCGTGACCCCCGCCCCCTGCCCTTCTGCCTTCATTGTACCCTTATTTTGTTAGATGTTCTAATACAGCTCCTCACGATGGAAGGTTGATGTTTCAAATGTCTTCATGTTCTAAATTTAGGTGATTTTCTCAGCGGTTTTGAATAGAGATAAATGTCACAGATCCTTCCAAGAAGGCTTTTTCCTTCCACTACTGTGGCTAGCACTGTTTGTGCCTGACGCTGGTAGATGCGAAGTCATTGCTGTTTTGCTCCTTTAACATATTGGAGAAATTAATGATTTGGAAAAGTTGTAATTTGCTTAAACAAGATGTCAGACATTGGCCTAGTACTGGATCCTAAGTGGATTTCTGATACCCTTGGCCAAGTGTTCTACCCTGGAATTAAGTGTAGGAATCTTTGTGCTTCTTCACTGAATGTATCATTTCATTGTTTCCCCAGCTATCTGGCTGCTTTGCTTTTATAATTCAGGTTTGTCCCGAGGATTTCATACAGGTGTGCACCAGGGAAACAAATTATCTGTGACATCCTTCCGTGCTTTCAGAATACTAAATATTAGAAGAAACCCTGAAGTTCGTGGCGGGTACCAAGATGAAGGGCTCAGAGGTGGGCTACGACTTCCTGACTCTGAAGCCTAGTTGGCCAGCAGAGTTATGTGGTGCCTGCAGAGATGTTTGGAGTTTATACAGTGGTCAGGGAACGTGTGTGAGGTGCACAGAGGCAGGGGCTGAGAGCACAGGCCACTGGCCCTGCCTAGAGGGGAGAGCAAAGCTTTTAGGGGGCCTGAAGGGTATGTGTCTCAGCCTTGAAATTCGCCCTCTCCTTACTACGTCACGGGAAGCTGTATTCGAACCAGTTCTTTTAATGTGAATCTCACTGATGAGATTCTTCACCGTTTCAAAGTATGGCAGGTTTTCACGATAGAGGCAAATGGTAACAGAGTTGAGTGGGATTTTTAGGGCTGGCAAAAAACATAAAACGGTTATGAAAAACGGTTTCATAATCCATATTAACTAAGGGTCTCAAGTGTTAGTTGTTTCCTTCTCCATAAACACTTTAAAATGATTATTCTGGCTTCTAATTTTAAGGGGTTAATACCAAGTTGTTTACTTTCTAATCACATGTTCAAGAACTATTAAAAAAAGTGCACAGAGTAGCAGGGATAATTTATTTCAAGAGGTTGCCCTTTAAGTCAAGTATCTCTTGAATTTTTAAATAGCTTGATTGTTCGGTTTTAAAGGAAATCATAAACATTAAAGTAACACAGCTTGAACAGCCAAAAATATATTTGCCAAATGTATTATGAAATATAATTTAAGAGGTACATTTTCTCAAAATCAGGCTCTTTACATTTTACTCTACATAACTTACTGGAAATTATTTCTAATGCTCCTTTTGATGCAGTTCTAATAAAGAGTGCAAATTATGCTCAAAGATCATCTAAATATTTTTTTTGAAAATGAATTTAAATCTCAGCTTCATAATCATAGTTTGGAGAAACTGATTTTTCTTTGAGGGATAAATCCCTTTGTTTCTCACAAGAAAAGAGCAAGCCCTGTAGATCCGCAGGGAAGGCGACACGTGCACGCTGTCTGGAAAGCAGCGTGAAGATGCGGGAGTGTCATCCTGTCAGAAATCATCAAGAAGAGAAACATCGGACAGATCGAGTACATAAAAACAGAGAACTTAGCAAATGCACTTCTCTCGCCTCCCCTAACGAGTGCCGTTGTCTGCAGTACACGCAGCTCATCCGGCTGCTGGAGAAGCTGCTGAGGTCGGCGAGCGGCCCCGGGGAGCGGGAGCTGGTGCGCAGGTTCCGCAGGAGCGTGGCTGTGCAGTCCCAGCAGCAGCGGATCCCGCCCGTGCAGCGCGATGCGCAGGGCGCGCCCTTCAGCACCGGCCAAGGTAGCGCGGGCGGCTCCTCCGCTCCTCTCCCCGCCCCGCCCCGGGGCTCTGCGGCGTGGGGTGGGGTTGGGTTTGCTGGAGCCACCTGGATTTCCCAATTGTAAGATTCTCTCGAAGTTTAAGAACTGATCCTGACAGTGACAGGACACCGCGCAGCCAGCCGGTAACTCTTCCTTCTCACGTTTCCAGCTGGTAGGGTCAGTGAGGCGTTTACAGCCAAGGCCTCACTTGGACACAGACCTCAGTGCGTCTGCCCGGTGGTCGGTCCTGAGCTGAAACTCGAAAACCTCGGGAGGCCGATGTGGGCGGCGGTGGGGGGCTGTGGGGAGGTTAAGGGCCCTGGTCATTTTCAGCACAGTTTTCCCAGGAGTAGGACCGCGCCTGAGCATGCCTTTCTCCCCATTACTCTGTTGAGATATTCTTAATACTTTATTAGGAATATTCTTATTGTTTAGAAAGTAACTATAAATTATTTCTGGGTTGGGTTTTTTGTTTTTTTGGCTGAGACGAGTCTCATTAGGTTGCTAGGGTGAGGCCCAAACTTGCAGTCCTCCTGCCTCAGCCTCTCGTAGGTGTGGAATTACAGACACGCACCTCCATGCCCAACTTTTGTTTTGTTTTTTAAATAAGGTAAATGAATATGAATGACTACGTAAACCGTTAAAACTAATTTAAAGTAATGGTAGTATTCCTAAAATAGAATTGAAGAACAGAACAACCCCACGATATGCTTTATTATGTTGATTGTGGTGTGATTTACATACCTTATTTTTGCCTGACCTGTGTTAATCGTGGAAGCCTCCTAAATACAGTGTGGTTTTTTCTTATTGTGAGAAAATTAACTTTAACCTGTTTTCAAGACTTTTACTAACGGGAACTTAACACTTTCAAAGGCAGGCGAAAGACCGCGCGAGCGGAAGCTGTGGTCACGGGACAGGGAAGCGGAAGGATCTGGGTGAACGGCGAGGATTACCTGCGCTACTTCCCGGTCCTGCAGGACAGGTGGGTCTGCGTGCAGCGCGCATTTCCCGAGAAGCTGTGCCTTGCGCGCCGGTCACCTGGAAGATCGCTGCTCTCCACCAGTCGAGCAAACGAGCCCCGGAAGCCGTTGCTGTTTTCGCCGTTTTCCATCTCCGGAAATGCGCGTTAACTGCCTCTTCCTCCTCTTTTCATCGGATCATATTGGAATTTTAAATTCTTACATGTAACTGGGGCTCTGGAATACAGTCCATGCAGAATGCAAGAGAAGCAGACTTCCGCCTTGGCTCGTTGGGGGCCAGAGCGCCCCCACCCGGGGTCAGCCCCCAGCCACCACAGTTGTTCCCCAGTGAGGGCCGAGGGACAGACAGGATGGGCGGGCTTTGTGTCTTCCGCGCTGGGAACCGCCTGCCCGCCGCAGACTGTCCTGCCGGGGAAGTGGACCGTGCCTACTGGAGCAGGCAAAGAAGCCTGCCGCTTGGAGGTCACAGTAAGGGCTGAAGGGCTCTGCTGCGTCCCCAGCACTAACTGGGGCGCTTCGTTTTTTGAACTGTGTATCCCGGGGAGAAACAGAGGTGATAAACAGATGTTAGGGTTCGTCTAACCCCCTAGACGTGCTCGTGTTAGAGCTCTCCGTGAGCCGTTGGAGAAAGGGCCCTTCCTGAGTTGATTACGCGCCCGGCGTCTCTGTCATCATCTGCAGGTCACAGGAGCCCCGTGCTTAGGTCTCCCTTCCTAGTCCTCCTGCTTCCGGAGTGGCTGTGCCGTGTGCGGTCAGCGGGGCCAGCTCTGCTGGCACCCGCGCTCACGGCAGCAGAGGGCCCGCCTGGGGGACCACGCACACTTGTGAATCACACTAACCCTGCCCTGCTGCCTCCTGGGAGGGTAAAGGGAGGAGCCCAAGGGAGACCTTGCCCGGGGGTTGGTCACCTCAGCATGGGGCAGCTGACTGGCATTTGTGTTCAGCTAGGGCTCCCCGTGACTGCGCAGCAAGTCCCAGCTCCAGCTGGGCCTCACAGCTAGATTGTACCCCGTGGATCAGGTAACTACGTTTGTTGTCATTGCTCCAGAGAGCAGCTGATGTTCCCGTTCCACTTCCTGGACCGGCTTGGGAAGCACGATGTGACCTGCACCGTGTCCGGGGGCGGGAGGTCGGCGCAGGCCGGAGCCCTGCGCCTGGCCATGGCCAGGGCCCTGTGCAGCTTCGTCAGCAAGGACGAGATCGAGTGGATGCGGCAAGGTACGTGCCCAAAAGGAGCGAGCAGAGTCAGGCTCTGCGGCCGGGACCGAGGGGTAATGCGAGCACAGCGTGAACAGGAGCTGGAGCAAGAGACTACAGGCACCACGGCCGCGAGGACTGAGCTCCACTCCCGTCCAGTCCAGGGCAGGGCGCAGCACGTGTGGGCGGGCCTCGATCCCATCTAACAAGCCCTTAGCTCCGCGTGGTGCAGGCCAGGCTGGCTTGGTTTGGTTTCACCGTAGAAATTAGCCTTACTGCCCAGTGATAAAGCACTCAGGATTTCCCAGAACATACTGGGGAGCTTCGTTGTTTCCACTGTGGCGTTCATGTGGACCCTTTTCCTTTCCCACACCTGTGCCTTGTCACCTGGGGTAAGCACACGAGTCCCTGCACAGTGTGCACGAGAGCTCAGCACATGGCAGGCCAGGGAGGCAGGGCCACACAGCCCCACCCATAGTGCCTCTCGGCTGGGGGACGTCCCCACACCCCAGTTAGCTACTGGCGCTCAGTGGAAATACTGCCTGTGGCCCAGGTTACCTGACGTCTCAGGCCCCTCAAGAATCCACTTACTTATAAACAATTTGCCAGCCTATGCGATTCTTCATCTACTTCTTAAAATTTAATAGGACGTGACTGAAACATTCTACTAGTGTGAGCCACTGTGCATGTCTGAAAGTCACAAACATAGTTAATATTCAACAGACTTAGGTCGTCCTTGTATTTTGCTCAGAATGTTACTGCTTTAGTCCATGCGTGCCTTTCAAATACAGAGAAATGCAAGGGCTTTTGGATAAACATAGGCTGTCTCCCCTTCCTTGGCTGTCTGGACGCTGGGCTGAGCGCCCCTGGAGAACGCGCCGGTCTCTCATCCAGGGCTCGGTGCTCTGCGGCACTGGCGTGGGGACGGCGCTGAGCGCTGCTCGGCCGCTGCCCGGGATGCAGCATCAGCCTCACCCGCTCTCGGCCCTCGCCTCCCTCGCCTCCCTGGAGTAGACCCTCGCCCCTCAGCTTGTGCTGAGCTTGAGCTCTGACGGGCAGGCCTTCCTCACAGGCCGCGCCTGAGCTGTATTCCGCAGGCCCTGGCCGTGGTGTCTATGCGTGGCCTGCCTCACGTGCTAGCACCTGCCTCTGTCCCCCAGGCACCCGGCTGTGTGCTGACTGAATCTCCACAGGGTGGGCCGGGGTTTGTAAGAGGCCCCGGGAGAATATCCCAAATGAGGAAGGCAGAGAGGCCTCGGTGGCCAGGACCCTGAGGCTCGGGCCTCTGACAGCGGGGCCTGCGGACTGCGGGGATCCACCCACTGCGCCGTGGGGCTCCTCGGTCCTGTCCACGCCTCACTGGCTTCTCCCTGTGCCCAGCCGGCCTGCTCACTGCCGACCCGCGCGTGCGAGAGCGGAAGAAGCCAGGCCAAGAGGGCGCCCGCAGGAAGTTCACCTGGAAGAAGCGCTGAGCGGCACCGCGGTCACACTGCGGGCCAGGCTGGCAGCGCCGGCACTCTCAGAAACTTTGGGGCCCTGAGGGGATGTATTTTTAAGTGAGGCTTTATAAAAGTTACCATTAAAAAATTAAAAGTCAAATCTTGTCTTCATTCTGCTACCTTAAACACTTCAGAAGTACTTGTGGAACTACTGAAAATTCCTAAAATCTCCGCATAGGTGTGAAAGGCACATGGAGCAAACCCTGCGGCATCACCACCTGGGGGTTGGTGGGTTTCCAGGGCCCCGAGCAGCACACGGGGTAGAGCTGTGCTGACCCTGTCTGGGTTCCCACTGGGCTGTGATCACGCTGTGCATCACCTTGAAAGTGGCAGGTAGCGCAGCAGAGCCACTGGTCATCACCTGCTGCGACAGCAGGAGCAGGAGGCTGAGCCCACTGTGGCTTTTGTCATGTGTTCGAGGGCATTTGTTCCTTTCCTCATTGCTGGGACAAAAAACCCGACCCCCAGAGCTAAAGGGGGAACAGTGTGTTTGGCTTACAGTTTGTAGTGGTTTCAGCCCATAGACAGCTGGCTCCGAGGCAGAGGGACACACAAGGCAGCAAAAGCAACAAGAGAGAGACGAGACTCTTCCCGTGCCTTGTGTTGTATGCAGGCTTCCTGCCCTGGAGTGCGGGTGTAGCACTCATACCCTGAATCCTAGCCAGAAGGGAGCCACCCCATCCGTGACTGATTCCTAATCACACACCCTCGAGCCCAATACCACACACTCTAGATCCAGCCATTGCTGAGAAAGCCATCTGACCACAGGACAATCTGGGGGAACGTGGAGACGCAAACCATTACAGAACTTAACATGCACCGTGAAGGGGTCCTGCAGGTGCGCAGTCCTGTGCGTGTGGAAAGCTCTTGGGCCTCGAGCCCTGAGCTGTGTTCCCAGCACATGGTAAACACCATACAAAGCTGCAGACACAGCAGTCTGGGAGCAGCTCAGGGGGACACTGCTTAGCCTGCAGGAGCTCTGGGGCGCAGCCACAGCAGAACACCTTCCACCCCAGAAGCGCTGAAACAGCCTGGGGTCTGAGCTCCTGCCCGCAGTTGCCCATGGGTGGCGCCCCGCACTCTGCAGCCTGGGACTCTGGACCACTGTGACGCAATGCCACGAGGTGCTGACGTGCTCTGGAGGGGACACAGCTTTCAGCACAATCAGGCTTGAGGAGGAAGCAGAATTGAAGCCAAGTCCTCTTGCATGGTGGAACATTGCATAATTAGCATTTGCTCTCCATGGCTAGAGCCTCCTCGCATACGGAGGCAGCTTGCATGGCTCTGCTCAGGCGGGCTGGACCTTAGTGCTGTGAGGACTTGTGACCCGTGGAACTTGGCACTAAAAAGGGAGCTGCAAGGATGCATCATGTGTAGTGATCGCCCTGAACCCCGTCATCACAACATGATCCCCATTTTATTGTCCACATGCTTCCTAGACAATAAACCCATCACTGGAAGTTGAAAGTAATTGTTGAGCACCAGGCTATAAAAGCTACCAGAGCCCAGGACAGTGAGCAAAGCCCTGGCAGCTGTTTTTCTGATAGTTAACCTGGCTGGTCAATTTGAGTGGCTTCAAGAGCTGCATAGGGGATTAAGTCACACACTGGGGATGTCTGGGTGGGTCCTGAAGGCGGGACCTTGGGGACTGTATCTGACCTCTGCCTCCTTCCTCTCTGGCGCTGTTCCCAGTGTTCTGCTTCCAGGCCACCGTCGGGGGAGCAGCTTCGCTCCATCATTCCCTTCAACCACAGTCCCTTCCTGCTCCATCAGCTGACCATGGACGCAACCCTTGAGACCATGAGCCCAAGCAAACCTCCTTTAGATTGTGCATGTCAGGTTTTTCCCGGTCACAGGAAAGCTGACTAATGTGCTGTCATTTCACAGAAACTGTAAATGACTACGAAGGCTCAAAATGCCCCAAAAAATATTTTAAAGGAAGAATTTAAGTCACAGCACTATATTTTCCTTCAACACAGGCCAGTCTCTCAACTAAATAATTAATGTGACATCTAAAAAGGGAGGACCCATTGCCAGACCTCAGTATTTCATTAGCACCGGAGGTTTAAACACTGACTTGCGTGCAGCAGTCCTGACCAACCGTGCTGCTGCTGCTCTGCTCTGACGTGTTGGCCTCCCAGGGCTGGCCACAGCCTACAGCAGGTAAAGGACTCACACGCGGGCCTCGTCTGCCACTGCAGCTCAGCCAGAGCCCACTCCCCAGCCCCGCCAACAGGAGCCCACTCATCGACACCCCACTGGTGCCCCCCCAGGCTCCGTATGAACACAGGGCACATGCCTGCACCCGGGGGCCTGGGTCACTCAAGGCTGCCAAGCCCAAGCCTGCCTCCTGCATGCCCCCTGCTCCGTTGACCTCTCCAGACCTGGCCAGTAGTGAGACCTCCACTTCTAAACAAGGCCTCCACCCACACTTCCTCTTGCCATGAGAGGAGACTGGTGAGCTGGAGAGTGGCTTTTCTGTTACGTCTTTTGTTTGTTTTTTTTCATCCATTGAGCATTTCTTTGCCACAGTTAGCACAGCGTCAGCTAGACAAGCTCCTTCTAAGAGTAGCTTTTCAAAGGAAGGGAGAAGCCCCTTTATTAGCATGGCACTGAACCAGACTGTTTGCCTGCTGCCTGGGGCAGCAGCCACTGAAGTCACACCGTGCTACGTGGCCACAGCCTAGAGTAGTGGAAGACCAGAGCTCAGATCCGCCCCCCGAGGATGGTGGGGAGTTAACGTCCAGCGCTGAAGCAGTGTAAGCTCCGGATTCCTGGCTTTTCTGGGAACCCAGTTCTGAATCCAGCGGTGTCTGCATAGTTGGAAGGAAGCGATTTGGGCCCCTGAAGTCACCATTGTACCCACGCAGACCCAGGGGAAGAATTGGTGCTTTTGACAGAGTGGCTTCCACATCCCCAAAGACACCTGGACAACTGTCATCATGACTCGCAGAGCTCATGGGAGGCAAAGGGCTTGTGCCTGGCTGTGTGACCCCCGAGGGCGAGGTCTCTGAGTAGCAGGCACACAGGGCTCCTAGCTCTGTCCACGTTGGGTTCTGTCCTCCGTGTGTCTCAGAGCCAGGGTGCCGCCTTCTTTAATGGTCACGTTCTCAGGAGCAGCCCCCGGCCTCCCGAGACACCTCACCACCGTGAAGGACACAGCCCTGCAGCCAGGTGTCCCACAGGAGAGAGAGGCGCCCGGCAATGCATGGCTGTAGTGCTGCTTCTCATTCTAGGGCTGCCTCTTAAGCTGTCACAGAAGCTAGGACCACTTTCGATTTTTGTGAAAACTCTGCAGGGGAATTTGAGGTTTGTTCCTTTTTCATTTTCTAGGCACTTGATTGTGTTTCCCCTGGGGAAGATTGAACACTCCAGGGAGCCGGCCTCCCAGCTTGAGGTCTGCTCTGCAGGTCTGGAGCGGAGATTCCCCCTCTCCACCTCACACCCCACCCCTCAAACCGTCTGCACTGGGCTTGCACCCTTACTCCCGGGTCAGCAGTTTCCTCGCACACACACCCCCAGCACCCCCCCCAGCTGAATTCTGGTCTTGTAATTTCCAAATGTTGCTTCTCTCAGCCAGCAAGGAAAGGGTGGAGGGAAGGCAGTTTGCCATCGCCATGTTTAATAAGAAAGAAGCCAGACAGCAGGACCATGCCATGACAGGCTGAAAAGCCCAAGCAGTGCTCTGCTGGGGGAGGGAGGAGCTGGGCAGCCTCCTGCAGTCAGGGCTGCAGAATCGCTCCTCCAGGGAGTGAGGGCAGATGATTCCTGAAGGGCGTGTCCTCATCCTGACTTGCACCTCACACCCTTCCCGGCTGTCTGGCAGTAGAAGCCCTCACTTCAGGCCCGCAGGTGTGGCCTGGAATCCTGTCTGAGCCACAGTTGATGGGGACCTGAACCAATCCTCTGTCTCCGGGCCGCCTCCCCAGCCCCTCCCAGCAGCCACCGTGCCTCGCTGAGCCCCACCATGGCCCGCTGCACACCGGCTGTAGCTCACATTCCACCCCCCACACCTCTCGTCTGTGCACCTGGAAGGTCGTCTGGGGACAGTCACGTCCAGTTCCTCCCGCTGGCCTAGAGCCTACCCACGGCAGGGGACTCGGTCCCCTCATGTCCTGCTCCAGCCCGGCACCGGCAAGGCTTGGAAGCGGGCAGCCAGCCCATGCTTAGGGAGCAGGTTGAAGGTCTGGCCCTCGAGGGGCCACTTTCCGGCGGGGAAACAAACGTCAGATGTCAGATGTCACTTGGTGCAGTAAGCCAACTTCACACACGACTCAGGAAGTGCCATGACACTGGGGAGCAGAAGGAGGCCCGGCTGGAGAGGAGCCACAGCATAACTTAAACGGGGGCCACAGACAGCCCACTGCGGGCTGAGGCTGGACCAGAGACTCCGAGGCAGCCAGGCAGCCAGCCACGAGTACCACTGGGACCAGAGGGCTGGTGCAAAGGCCTGCAGCAGGCGAGGAAGAGGAGGGGACACGAAAGCAGAGTGTGCGGACAGCCCTGGGGCCGTGGCGCTCCTTTGGCACGCTGGCTCGACCCTGTGAGTGGCCCCCACTGTGGGATCACAGCAGGGCCTGACCCTTGCCTGGGTGGAGGTGCCACCACAAGGCCCCTGTGGAAGTGGGACGGGCGGGCTACGTCCAGCACAGATGGTGCTGTGGACCAGGGTGCTGGATTTTGGAAGGTGGATTTATTTGAAAGCCAATGGCAAAATCCAGTGGTGGCGATTATTGATTTGGCTGAAGTGCAGGTTACCCCTCGGGACTACTCCATCCAGATTGCCCAGAACCACCCATGTAGCTCACATTACAGCTCATCTGTCGCCTAACCTGGAGAGGAGGGAACGCCGTGCCTTATAAGGAAGGAGAGGCAGAAGATGCGTGAGCAAGCATGGAGCGGCCCTCCCATCAGGGGCTCTGCCGGGTGTCCACTGCGTGCCGGGAGGCTTGGGATCCAGAGAGCAGGCCTGAGAGCGTGTCTCTGCAGCCGGTCCGCACCGCAGCGGAGTGGCTGTGCCGAGACCTGTGTGGACAGCCGCATCTCACGATCTGAGTGGGACAGCATCGTTACGTGTCTCGAGTGGCTGGGTATTCTGCGGTCATTTCACGCAGCCATTGTGAGCCAGATCCGCTCCCAGGCAGGCAACGTAAACAGCGGGACTCATGGGTGGTTTTAGCTCAGAAAGCCTGCATTTTAATGAAAATGTTGACCTTGGATTTCTGGGTCTCACTGGGTGCAGCCTCTGGTACAAACCTCATACCCTTTTCACGGATTGGGAAGGCTAACGGCTTTAAAGCTAACGGCTTTAAAGACACTCAGTCTTCAGCTTGCTGGAGAGATCCAGTACTGGCCAGCTGGGGTGTGGGCCTGACCTGCTGGGGATGGTGATTTCTTTGAAGGGGAAAACAGCAAGTGGGAACTCTTCCTCCTATCAAAAGAGTAAGCCCTTCCGTGCCTGCAGTCAGCTCCTGAAACCCATGTGCATTAGGAGATTGTAGGTAATTCTTCCCTTTTGTGTGGTTAGATTTGTTTATTGTTTTTTTCTTTTCTTTTTGGCGCTGAGTGTTGAATCCAGGACCTTTTCCCTGAACAGCATCATAGTCCTTTTTTATTTTAATAGCCAGGTTCTCATTAATTAGCTAAATTGCCCAGCCTGGGTTTGAACGCGCCCTCCTCCTGCCTCATCTACCCAGGTGCCGGGGTGCACTATAACACCTCACTATGGTTAGAACTTCAAAAGCTTGTTGTAGTTTTTATATGGTTTGCATTTTAGACAATGTTTATAACTCTTGAGACGAGAGAATATAGCAGTCCCCCCTCCCTGGGGTTGCAGTTACCTGAGGTCAGCTGTGGAACAAAACTAGTAAGTGAAAGTTCCTACAATCAACAGTTCAGTTTTAGGTTGCCTGCCTTTCTGAGGAGCGAGAGAACACCTTGCACCAAACTGCCAGCCCGGTCTACACCTGCGTCCCGCGTGTCCCATGAGCGCACCGGCCATGCCTGTCCACACGCTGTGGCGATGCCCTCTCAGCCAGCAGCGTGCGGTGGGGTGGGAGGGCGCAGTGTTCAGGGTGCCCTTCCTTTACCCACTAACGGCCCACGTGGAAGGAAGCGCTGCTGGCCACTGGATTTGCCTACAAGGGGTCGCATGCGTTTGCTTGAAGCAAAAAGACAAAAACCGGGCATAGTGAGAGGTCATAGGCATGCAACTTTCAGGGCGGCCTGCCCTCACAGCTGTGCTGTTTGTCGCTGTTAATTTCTTCCTTTACACATGAAACTTCGCCGTGGGTATGTGCGGGGCTGAGCGCCTGCGGGGAGACCAGCTGGCCCTCGGTCTCCGCTTCTCTCGCACAGCACAGCCCTGTGGGCGAGGGCTGCTGCCCGCTGCCGCCACCCGCTGTGAAACGAGACCTCCAACCTCAGTTCCCTCGTTCAGCCACAAGATGGAGCGGTGCACAACTGAAAAAGCAGCCAGCCTGGGGGAAGCCGCCATCCTTGTGGCCTTCCTGGGCGGATTCCTGGGCACTGTGGCCTCTCCAGAGCACCGGGCGTATCAGTGATCTTGTCAAATCCATCTGTTGCAGATGAAGCTCTCAATTCTGATTCTTTGTATGTTTTTCCATGCTTACATTTGAACCTGTAGTAACCTCAGTAGTGAAATGGATTACTTTCAGTGAAAGAGGTAAATTGTCAGAGAAGACTGAAACCACGGCAGATGCCTTAGCCCCTGCCAGTGAGGGGAACTCGGTGGTGGGCATCTGGTCCCACCATTTCCATCTGGAGCTACCGTGCGCCCAGTACAGAGGGACGATGACGACCGGACTTGAGGTGGCCGCTCCACGGCGTACTTTTGCGGCAGTTCTGAACCATGAATAAGCTCTATGTGTTAGTGCAGCCTGAGAGAGAAAATAGAGGGAACAGCTTGAAACAGGTGAAGACAAATGCTAACAGGCTAAGAAGACTGAAGAGCAGAGTTTAGACTGCAGTCCCCTGGGCCTGGGGCCTGCAGGACGGCCAGGATGGCCGCGATCTCGGCACAGGGACCAGGACGCCCGGCAGGAACAGCTCCTGTGCCCTGACTCCTGCCACGCACTCCCAGCGCTCGGGGTCACTTCCGAAACGGTAAAGGTTTAGCCAGCGCCGTTTTTCCTTGGTTCCCTCTCTCTCATCTGACTTGTTTTTCCTTTCGTTCCTTTTTCTGTCTTTGCAAACCAATCAAATAACTTTTTCATCTCCAAGTTTTCCTATTAAACACCTGTCACTGATTTTTTAAACTTATATCATTTCTTTGTGGTGATGATTCAAAGTGCTGTCTCCTGGCAGTTTTGAAGCGGCTGCTGCAGGACTGAACCATACGGCTTTGCCTGCCGTGGCCTCTGCTGTCCTCCAGCTGTTTTTTGGCCTCCTGTGGCCGCCAGTCCCCCTGATGGTCAGAGAGCAGCTCTTCCCATGGGTAGGATCATGTGGCATTTGTCCTGTGCCTCTTACCACAGCTGTCTGCCTCCACCCACATGGTCTCCAGGTTCACCTAGCCCAGGTCCTTCTTTTACGAGCAGCTATGCCATGAACTGTGATTCTAGCAGAATCGCTGCACCACAGGAAATCCATCTGATGTGACCTCAGTATTCCCAGCGCACAGAGGGGACACACTCAGTGCTGTCCTGTTTGAGGCTGGGTAACAGCTAGTAAGATAGAACACCACTTTGTCATTATCCTAGCCTGAACTGTAGCATTGGGATTCAAAAGGAGCTTAGCAGGTGGAGGGAGAGGCGCCCTGACCTTAGCCTTCTCCGTGCCAGCAGTTACAAGGATTCTCGAGGGGGGACCTGGTGTGAAGGCGGATCTCAGAATTCCCATCTGAGTCCACAGCGTTCCACTTACAATCCTGGCCACGTTTCTGTGTGGCCGTAAGCTCTGTAATTACAGTTTTAATGTCCTCATAATATCCTGTCCATCGAGCATGTGTTCCATAATTTACCAAGCTGGTTTCCGTACCATCAGCCACGTGTGCTTTGTGAAAATAATACTGTAAATAATGTGCCCTAAGCATGTGTATACCTATGCATCTTCTTTTATTTGTCCTTAGACTGTGTCAATGATAGTCACTAGAAAAGAATTCTAGAAAAAGTGTAGGCTTTATTGGAAAACAAAGAAGCAAAGGAAGAAAAGCTTGCAAGGCCTCAAGATGAACGCCTTCCTTCCCTCCGAAATGCGACCTGGGGTAACCAAAGTGGTGGGGGGGGGGGAATCAGGCTCACAGAAGGTCCCGCCCATAGGAGGGGAGAGCAGGTGTGCACAACCCTGATTGGTCATTGTGTAAATGAGGGGGCTCCTGATTGGGTAATATTTACGTGTGCCTGTGGGCCGACGTCCATGGGTCCATTGGTCAGGTCCTGGCCTGAGTATCTTGGTGGGTGAAGCAGGAGAGAGCCCTGCGGTGCCAAGCTCAGAACCCCGTGTGAGCTGCAGTTGACTACTGGCCACTAGGGACCTCTTGGACACCAGCCACATTTCACTGACGCGCGACTTTCCGGATCTCTGCCATTGCCAGCCTCCCCGTGTCAAGAGCAGTGCTGAGCGTGAGCTCCAGTGTTCCTGCCTTGCAGGGTCCACCCTGGGCACACGTCCCGGATGTCCGCATGAAGGCAGAAGCGCGGAACCGTCAGAGTCGCCAGGCGGTCACTGCGGTAACCCTGACAACAGAAAGGCAGGCAAGGATGGCTCTGAGCCATGGCTGTGCCACAGGAACTACAACAGACTTCCCAACCCTCAGCTCGCACCTCGGCCACCACCACCCTGCTCAGAAGAGGGGTCACCTGTGGGGACACCTGCCTGGCCGCTGCTCATCTGCCTCAGCAACACCCAGGCTACGAACAGCTCAGTTAAGGATCACTGCTTCAGATTATCCGATTCTTCTCTTAAGGGTGACACCCACTCAGGTGCCACAGTCCTCTTGGTCTCTCCACGCAGCTGACTGGAACCTGCATCCACCTGTCCACAGTGTTCTTCCTAAGGTCACCCAGGAAGTGCCCCGAACCTCAGTGGATGCCCTCGCTTCCGTCTCAGCTGGTGTCTCCCAGGCAGGGGGCGCCCTTCTCTCAGAAACTTTCCTGCCTCGGTACCCATGGCCTCTCACCCTCCTTCAGTCTCCTCCTCGTTGGCCCCTCCCTAACCAGTGGTGCTGCCCAAACAGAAACAGGGCATGGCCAGCAGTACCCGGGCGAGGCTGTGGGACGTTCTCTCACTGTCCTGTCTGTCCTCGGCGTCGGTGACCTGGGTCTCCGGAGTGGGCCTTGTGTCGTGCTCCCTGCTGTAGACTACCCGTGTGTGAGTGTGTGTGTGTGTGTGTGTGTGTGTGTGTTGAGACAAGGTCTTGCTTAGCGTTCACACTGACCTCCACCTTGGGATCCTTCTGCCTTGGCCTCCTGAATACTGGGATTACAGGTGTGCACTGCTACACCCAGTGTGACCTTAATCCAGACCATCCTCACTGGATTAAGAAACAAGACTAACAAATAGTGAGCAGGCCCTGGGTGTGTCTGGGCAGTGGAGGGGCGCGGCCTTGGGTCTGCTCTGGCCCCAGCAGTCCTCTCAAGCACTGCTCCCCTGCTCCGCTTCGTGCCCGCTGGGAACCAAGCACCTCTGCTCCTTTGTCGCCGTCTGCCCTGAGGGTCCTGGGAATGGGAGCCCAATTAAACCTCTCCTGGTCTGTGTTGGACGTGTCCGGTATGGGGTCCCGAGGTGAGAAGCCTGCCAGGCACCCCAGAGACATTCACCCACACCCAGAGATGCACGTGCTCTTAGCGCACACCCCAACTCCCCCTCTGTCCACCCAGCAGCCCAGGGCCCTCCTTGCACATGGCTACAGCTGGAGCTCGTCCACCCCTGAAAACTCTCAGTCTCTCAGCTGTGTCCCTTCAGCCCCTGCTGACCTCCCTACCGTCCCAGCTCCTGCTGGATTACTCCTGCCCTTCCCTGTCCCTTGTGGTCCCCAAGGACAGGCAGTGAGGCCTGGCAAGCATGGAGGCCTGAAGGACCCCTTTCTCCAGCTGCTTCCTGTCTCCGTGGAAAGGCTCGCATGAAAGGAAGAGGCGAGGGCGGCGGGTACCTCCAAGGAGCAGGCTGAGGATGGGTTGTGGGGAGCCTTAGCACCCCAAGAACCTGCCACCTGCTGGCTGCTCTGCCCGTCCTCCACACCTTTGCAGCACCACGCAGACCCAGTGGTTCTTATTTCATACTCTGATTATTATTGGGCGTGCGTTAATACGATGGACTTCACCGAGGTGGTGTCCTGAGTGCTGTGCCGAGCTTGGGTCCTGTCTGTCGCCCTCTCGCAGGTCCTTCCCCTTCCCCATGATTCTCCTTCCCTGATGTCCTCTCTCCAGTCCTAGACCCCACACGTGGGAGAAATAGTGGCAGCAGTCTGAGTCTGACTTTTTTCACTTGACACAATGGCTTTCGGTCCATTCCTTTTTCTGGTTGCTGACCTGATTTTGTCCCCTCTATGGCTGAGTAATGTCATGCTGTCTGCCGCTGGTGCCAGGCAACGCTGTGACTGGATGTGTTTGCTGTGCTGCATTCCCCGTGGGGAAGCAACTGTCTCTAGTTAGCGCATGACTCCAGTCCCTTTGGGCCCATGCCCAGGAGTGCAAATATCTGGGTCCTATGGTAGCTTTCATTCTTTGAGGAACCCCCGTGCTGATTTCTGGGGTGCCTGTGCTAATTTGTATTCCCACCCACACCAGGAAATGTTTGTGAAGGAATTTTCCAGTCTCTGTCCAACTCATAACCCTTCCGTCTGAACGTATTTTTAAGATATATTTGTAATGTATGAAGAGACTGCACAATCATACATGCTTCGATGGCGTGGTGTGATAATTTGAAAGCTGTGTGTAATGTGCAATGATAAAATCAGGGTAAATCAGACATTTGTCATTGCTCTGAGCTGGAAACCTTCAGACTCATCTAGATTTTTGTGACGTGTATAATAAATTGTTAGAAACAGTAGTCACCAGAAGGCCTATGAACACCGGCATTGAGTCCTTCTGCCTCATTGAGTGCAGGGACCTGTTACCCCCTTACCCTACCTCCTGGTCCTCCTCTCAGGGCCCCATTTCCTGGTCAAGGGTGAGTGTTGTGCTGTGCTCTGCTGCTCTGAGGTCAACTTTATCAGCTGTTACATACGAGTGAGAGCACGCAGTGTTTATCTGTGTGAGCTGGTTTAGCTCACTAACAAAACATCTTCTAGTTCTGATTTAGGGGAAGGAAACTCCCAGCCTAGTAGATGTCCCCGTACAAGTTTGTGTTGTCTAAAATCAAAGAATGAATGTTAGGAACAACGGAGGTTAAGAGCACAACATATTTGAGAGAAAGCAAGCTTCTGGCTGGGAGAGAGACAAGGGGTTCCGAGTGGGTTGCCAAAGGCTCCGTCTTTTCTAGAGACTTTTAAAGAGTAAAACTATGAGGTGACATGGGTCCAAAATGGGAGAAAACGGGAACCCACAAGCAGACAGGCATGAGGTGGGACAGAACTATGGTTAACCAATAAGATTCATTGTTGAGGTAAAATTGACCAAATCAAGGACAAATGGGGAAGCCAGTCAGTCATGTAGCAGATGGGTATGCTTACATCTTCCTGTGGGGGGTTGGAATGGTGGTTTAAGCATATCAATCCCTGATGTTTATACTTAGGGTATGGTTGCGTTTGTTTCCCGTTTCTCTTGAGATCTGGCCCAGAGCTGGAGGTGTGGTCTCTTCTAAGGTCACAAGACATCTGGCCCTGTGTGCCGGCGCCCTCGAGGGCCCAGCCCTGTCTGATTGCCTGTAATATTTCTGTCTAACTCAGCTGCCTGTAACAGACCCATCCACACTGCCACAAACACCAGGACTCCCCCCCCTCCACGCGCACACACATGCATACACACACACCACACTGTCTTAGCCTTTCCGCTGTGAGCATTCATCTGGTGATGGACATCTTGGCTGATTCCGTACCATGGGCCACAGCAAATGGCATGGCAGTGCATGTGGGGTCCAGGCGTCTATTTGACCCACCTCCTTCCTTGGAATGATACCCACTGTGGAATCGCTGGATTTAAGGCAGTTCTACTTTTGTTATTCAGGGAGCCTCCATCCTTTTTCCTAATGGGCTGTGCTAATTTACATTCCACCCACAGCTTGGAAGGGGCCCTTCTTCATGTGGACTCTTGTCTTTCTGATGACAGCCGCTTCTCTAGGCAGAGCGGTCTCACTGTGGCTGTGACCTGCACTTCCCCAGTGATTTGTATCTTGAGCATTTTTGTCACATACTTGTTGGCTATTCATGTATCATTTTTTGAGAAATCTGCTCAAGATTATTTGCTTTTCTTATCACTTCATCCGTTTTCTCACAGTGCTGCAGAGTGAGTGACCCTGGGGCCTGCCCATGTGAGGCAAGTGGCCTATCATGGAGTCAAATCCCCAGTCCTATTGCCCTTCTTTTTTTTTTTTTTCCCATAGTAGACACTGAACTCGGGCCTTGCTGGCCTGCACCACAAGCCCTTTTATTTTTGTTTTGAAGCAGGCTCTGAGTTTCTAAGCTACCTTGGCTGGGCGGAAGCTTTCAATCATCCCAGGTTGTTGGGTTTGGGTTGTGTTCCCTCCTCTGGCCCTCTCCATTTTATAAACTGGAGTTTTCTGTAGAGTTTTGAAGTTCCTGGTATTTTGGAGTGTAAATCTTTTGTTAAATAAATGCTTGCAAATATTTTCTCCCTTCCTGCAGGCTGCCTCTGCCGTGCTGGTGGTGTTTTGCTATGCAGAATCTTCTGGGTTTGACAAAAACCCACTGTGCCTAGTTTTGCTTTTGTGCTTGTGGCATCTTATCCAGCGGCTCATTCCGACGGCTTGAAGTGCTTCCCCTGGGTTTCCTCCCCACAGCCTCTGTCTTGGGTCTCTCACTTTGGTCTTTGATCCATTGTGAGTTCATTTTTGTACCTGGGGAGACTGGGTCTGATTCAGCATGTGTACTGGGCAGACTCAACAGGGATTTTGCGCCAGTGTTCCTGGCAGCACTGCCCACTGTCGCCAAAGGTGAGAGGGCCCATGTGGCCACGGTGGAGAAGTGGACAGAGGAGCAGGAGCATCCGTGGGAGGGGCTCGGTCAGCCTGGGCAGGAAGGAAGGCCCTGACCCCTGGGCAGCACTGTGGCCTTCGAGGCCGTGGTGCTGAGAAGAGCCCTTCCTCAAGGGAAGGAAACCATGATTCACTAGCGAGAGGGTCCTGGTGTGGGCCGTGCCAGGCACGGGGAGCAGAGCAGCGTTTGCCAGAGCTGGGGTGGGGGCGAGTTCTCGCTTCAGGGGCACAGAGCTTTGGGGAGAAGAAAACGTTCATGGCAGTGATGGCCACGCAGCCATTGATGTGTTGGACGCCACGGCACCGTGCACTTGAAATGGCTAAAAGGGTAGATTGTGTGTAATTTTATCACACACACACACACACACACACACACACACACACACAGCTTCAGATCTCCGAGTTGCCTGCAGAGCCATGCAGGCGTTTAAGGCTTTGAGGCTCTGTCTGAGTGTTATTTACTTTTTAGCTATTACTGAGTCACATATACTGCTGAGACACCCGGCTGGGCTTGAACTCAGAACCTGCCATCCCCCGAGCTGCAGCCATTTTTCACAGCGCTCTTTACTCTCTGGGCTGCACGTGGTCAGTGCTCCACACCTGCCCACTCTCTGCTGTCCCCAGGCCCGGCACTCTGCCCTGTAGGACCGGGGCCATTAGTCCACTGCCACCCCTCCGTGGAGCTTCCCAGACACAGCCCTCTGCCACGGAAGGCCCTGACATGCCGCCTTCCCATGCACAGTCACTCACGTCACTCGTGTTTGTGTCTCGGGTGACTGCCCACACCCAGTCCAGGACAGGACAGTGCACATTTGCCGCACCAGGAGATGGAGAAACAACCCCTGCCCTGGGCAACAGCCGGGCAAGGGCAATTCCACCTCTGCTCCAGCATCGCCTGGGCCGTGGCCTGGGACAGTCACCTCTGGACATCTTAGCTGTGCTCCAGGCTGCATCTCCTGCTCAGCCTGCCTTGGAGGAAGCTGTGTGGAGGGAACAGTGGGGCAGCTTGGACCAGCCTGGCCCAGCCTCGGCTGGTTCCCCTAGCCACCGCCTCTCCATCAGCCAAGCCCAGCGGTCAGCAGACATTGCAGCACTGCCTGACCTGAGCCATGTCCTGTGAGCCCCGGAGCGCAGCCTCCTGTGTGAGGAGGACAGGGCCAGCAGTCACATGGTGCCCTCCCCACCCCGGACAGGAGCTCGGGCTTCGTTCTCTCCCAGCTCCCCTGACCTGTGCAGGCAGGAAGTGAAGCTTTTACTAGCACATGTCCACAGCGCACTGGGGGACAAGTGCCTAACACCTCTGAGTTTGCTCTGTTACTTTCCCCTCCTTTCCCTCCTCCCTGCCCCAGATTCCTTTCCTGTTTGCAAAAGATCTTTTTGTTTCCCATTGCCTTTCATCTAGTTTATTTCTTTAAAACTTATTTATATTTTGAGTTCCTTATACAAAAGAAATTATGTGACAGTTAAGCTGTGTGTCTGATTTATTTCACTTACCATTGTGGTCTCAAGGTGCATCCATTTCCCCACAAATGACTCACATTTATCCCTCTTTATGGCAGAGTAGTGCTCCATGGTATTTAAATACCACATTTTCTGTATCACTTTCTCGGTTGATGGGTTCATAGGCCAAGAAGCAAAACTATACTATAGTGGCTACACTAGAAATCGCAACACCAGATTAGGTGAGTTTCTGCCGAAAGTCACTTGTGATTGGAAGGGTTTGGGCAAATGAGGTGTTTGTACCTGGATCCCTAGAATCCTGTCTGCAGTCTCTGGCACCAAAAAGGGTGAGGAAGACTCCACGGGGACTGGTTTTTACAGAATGGGCAGAGCTATCCCGGTGTAAATTACTCTTTTATGAAACAGCCTTGTTCCCCTGGGCTTTGCCAGGCTTTTGGAGGCCTCTTCATGCCGATTCTAATCCCTCCTTTGCACTGGGCTGGGCCGGGGGCTCACTAAGCATTCGCCTTTCCCCTCCACTGGCCAGGCTGTAACTTGGGGACACAAATCGGGAGGGGCACTCTGAGATGCCAGGTGTCGAGCTTCTCCCGGACGGGCTGAAGGCAGCCGTCAGCTACACAGCCCGGGCCCCAGAGCTGTGTCCCAGGCTGTGCTGGCGGAGCAAGCCGTGCACCGAGATTGTTGGGAACGCACGTTCTTGCTCCCAGACGGGGAAATGGCCCTGGGTCTGCCCCAGAATGCACTGCGAGCTGGCTTCCTGCCTCCAAGCCGGGGGGCCTGCACTGCAGTGTAAATGGGGACTTCATGACCAACATGTGCTGCCAGCAACGGACCAGATGTGACTGTGCACAGGCCGCAGGCCTGGAGCCAGGCAGCCCCCAGGCTGGGATCCTACTCCCACCTCCAGGCCCTGTGAGCAAACGCTGCTTTGCTCAGTGGCTCACACATCCTCTGCCTCCATCATCCACACTCTCATTCGGCCGCAGACAGCACGGCCTGAGCCCGGGTCCTAACTCTGCCGTCTATTTGTCTAACCTTGGGCAGATCGTTTGTTTTCCTGAGTCTCACTTTCTTTACCTGTAAAATGGGATGAATGCTAAACTAATCAGTGCATGAAAATGCTTAGACCACTGCATGGCATGGGGGAAATGGTGGTCTTTCATGCAGCATTAAAGTGGGGGAGAAGCACCCCTGCATTCTGGACCAAGGCCCAGGCCGGACAGTACACGGTCCTTGCCCCCTTCCTCAGCGTGGCCCAAGCGGCAGTGATGATGACAGCATCTCGTGACGGTCCCAGCAGCCCCAGCGGCGCGGTGTGGAGGGGCTGGGGGCTGCTCACCTTGGGGCTCACACCAGCTCCACGCTTGGAGTTACCCAAGAAGCACAGCTGCCTGGCTTCCGACTGGTCATGGTGGGCACGGAGGGAGCAAGGGTCGTCTGAAGACGTGAGCACGCACCGGTGTACGGCTGCTGGGGTTTCTAAGGAGAGGCACAGACACAGCCGAGGTCATTTCTGGCAGTTTGCCCAATGGTCGGCCACAGGGTCCTGTCGGGGGGCAGGTGGGTCCCTTTCGGTGAGGCTTGGCTTGACAAAAGGCATTTCAGGCGCCAGAAAGCCTGTGCCACAGATGAATAACCGAGATGGGAACTTCCTTTCTTATGCTGTGAGAACTGGTCTTGATTGCTGCTCATTTGCATTCTCTGCAAAGCGGGAAAGAGTTTCATGAAAGGCATTTTTAGTTACTGGGTTTATATTGTCAAGTACAGGAAGGTATTCTCATGAGTACCGATGAATGTGGCCTTTTTTTGTCTCTCTAAGTAAAAATACCTTTTACTCCCATCTGAGAACCAGTAAATCTTCCACAAGTGTCCCGAGCCTGTCTTTGTGTGAGCATTAGTCACTGGGCCTCATTTCCTGGGGATAAATGCCCAGGATAACTGCTCGGCAGCATGCAAGTTTCATGTTTCGTTTTGCCAGAGTGGCAGCGCCATTTGCACCCTGTATGGTTTCCACCTGGATGTCCCTGCGAGCCTCATGTTCTCCAGGAGGCCTTTGGAAGCTGGTTGGATTACGAGGATGCTGTACCTGAATGTGCTACAGAAGCAGGCGCCGGAAGGGTGTGTCTCCTCCCTGCCTCCCGCTCCCCCTGCTTCCTGCGCTCAGTGCTCTGAGCAGCTTTTCCCCGCTGTGTCCCTGTGCCGTGCCATCCAGCTTTGGAGCCAGCCAACCTCGGACTGAAACCTCTGAAGACTGAACCCAAATGAACCTCTCCTCTTTTACGTTGCGCCTGTGGGTCTCAGCAGCAAGGACGGTGACTAAGACACGGTCTCAGCAGCATCTGCTGTCCTCAGGAGCTTTCATTTCAGCTGTTTGGAAAGGTGACATCTCATTGCAGTTTTGATCTGCAGTTCCCTTCCGGAAAACGGTCTTGAGCACCTCTTCATGTTCTGTGGGGCATCTGTGCACCCTCCTCGGCCAAGATAGGCCGTGTTTCTGGCCTTGTCTTTTGCTCATTTTCTAACTGGCTTTTTTTCTCTTGCTGTTTGGTATTGAGAATTCTTTATATACTGTGAATACTACTCCTTTGCCAGATGTGTAGCATGAAAATGTCACTTTGGAGCATGTCATGTCGTCCTCATACCTGGATCTCTCCCAGAATAGTGTTTAATTTTGATGAGGTCAGATTGTCATCCTGTAGTTTGTCATTTTGATTCTTATGCTTGATAACAACTTCTAGGCATAGGTCCAGATGATTCTGGACTTTTTTCCTAGAAGGTTTTGTTTGTTTGTTTGTTTGTTTGTTTGTTTTTTGAGACAAGTTCTCGCTATGCAGTTCAGGTTGGCCTTGAGCTCACATTGTAGCCCAAGCTGGTCTTGAACTTGCGACAGTTCTCCTGTCTCAGACTCCTGAGTGCTGGGATTAAAGACATATGCTACCACTCCTAAAGTTTTGTAGTTTCATATTTTGTACTCTTTGATGGCTACGGTCTATTTTGAATTAATGTTAATTATAAGGTATTGCATTTTAGTCAGGGTCCATATTTTTTGCCTATGTGCCAGTCAGAAACAGTACTGAAAGCCCAACTTTGATTTCTGAATACAACATCTATTAAAACAGGATGCAGGCCTCCTGGGAGAACTGGCTGACCTGCCCAGGCAAGGAATGCGCCAGGTGAACCTCAGCTGTGTCATGCCAGCATCTTATGAAGTTAACCGTGCTCCTTGCACGTGGCCCAGCAATCCTGCACTGTGTTTTTACCCCCACACAAATGGGTGCCACGTCCTCTCAAAGACTTGTCTGTATCAGATGTTCGTTCTCACCAAGCCTGTACTGTCGCAACCCCAATGCCTGACAGGAGGAGGACCTGTGAATTCAGTGTGTCCTCCAGCACAGTGCTACTCACAAAACTAAGGAGTCAGCGGTGGCACAGCCAGCAGTGTGGGCCGAGGTCAGAAACACGGGCAGTGAAAACGAAGAGACACAGAAGAACACGTGTGTGATTCCATAGATGCTGGCAAAAGCAGACCAGGGAGCAGGATGGCAAACTCACCAAAAAGGCCTCGCAGAGACCTGAGGCATAGTGGAAGTCGTGTGTCTGGACAGTAGTGGTTATGTGGGTGTATCTTTGTCAAAACTCTCTGAACTCCGGGGTGCCAGGAGAACAAGGAGCTCCCCCC